>SZWC01004013.1:94866-141741 GCA_023375785.1 Penium margaritaceum | reverse complement strand
GGGGGGGGGAGGGGGGTGGCGGGGGGGCATACATCTTCATCATGGTCATCGTCATGGCCACCGATCCCGTGTGCAGAGGCAGAAGCTGCAAACATCACCATCATGGCAACGGCAGCGGCCAGCACCACCACCCCTCTGGCGCCCCATCTTCTGCTCCTGGTGCTCCTGCTCATGCTGCTGCTGCTTCCGGCGCTGCAGGTGGTAGTGGCGAATCTACAGCAAATGCCGCTCGTGCTGCCACGTCTTCCCACCGCGTTGCACTCCTCCATGCCTCTGCCAACAGAGGATGGACAGAGCCACGGAAAAACATAGGAAAGATGATGTCATGCTTGTGGGGGGGAGGCTGACGGGTGGGAGTGGGGGGGTGGGGGGAGAGCGCTTCACGGGCACAGTGCGAGCTTTCCCTCCAGCTACAAGTGAACATGACTCGAGAGGACCCTTGTGACTCGGCCTGCCATGGTACTGCACCTGCACCTGCAGAAACCAAGGCACTGGCACCCACACATCCGCCACACCATGCTGCTGACGCGCAGTGCATGCCAATCCTCTCCTCACATTCCGGCTCAAAAAAAGAGGGGTCTTCGCCGCTGCTTATCCTGCGACAGCTGACGGCAGCCAGCCAGCTGGCTAGCCATCAGCTGGCTCACCAAACCGCCGCCAGCCTGTCCTGGTGCGACGAACAGCCATGCCAGCGCATGCCATGGCAAGCGTTTGTCCTGGTCGGCAGTTGCACGAGCTGATGGCATGGGTGGATGTAGATCGCGTTCCAAATGCTCCAACTTCTCCGACATACCGGCAGGTCATGGTTGGGCGGGCGCATGCGTCGGAGTCCATGGCTGTCTAATTGATCGCTTGGCCGAGTGCTCGTTCGTTTGTCGGCCGACTTGCTGACTTTGGCCCCACCGCTAGACAACGCCCGGGAACGGAGGGGAAGCTGCCGGTGTTATCGGTCCCGCTTGGAAAAGAGACACCGCCGCAGGCCCAGCTTTTCCTTGTGGGTGCTGCTGAGGCGGAACTCGTGGCCCGACAGCTCGATCCGCGAGTGCCCAGCGTTTGTCGGCGAACTTGTCGCCGATGGCCGCCCGAATGGAGAAGCAGGTGGGAGGGGCGAACATAAACAGATACGTCCGCATGTGACAACGAAGCGCTTGAACACTGGATGCACCGCGCCTCGGCCAAGACGTACAGCGGATGGGGCGGAGTGGCTGCGGCCAGGACCGCCTCCGACACCCATCCATGGCTCTCCATGGCTCTCCATGGCTCTCCATGGCTGTCCATGGCTCTCCATGGCTCTCCATGGCTCTCCATGGCTGTCCATGGCGCCGGTGGAGTGGAGTGCTTTCACTCTCGGCCGCAACTACGATTTGGATATGGCGGCGACCTCCGGATGGTGATCATGTCAGCATGGTTTGTTGCGGCACTTTACATGCCATGCACGTCATGCGATGTGTACGTCATTTGCTATGTAAAACATGCTCTGTGTCCGTCATTCGATGTGTACGTCATGCGCTGTGTACGTCATGCGCTGTGTACGTCATTCACGGTGTTCGTAATCAGCTACGTACTTTTTTCGCTTTGTACGTCATTCGTTGCGAGGCGATGATGGTGGCTTGCGGTCGGCGTAGCTGAGAACTGAATCCTCTCTCATACACGGATGAATGTAAGAGTCACAAAGGACCTTCTCTGAGGGAGGGGAACGAGGACGCCTCTTGCTGGAGGCATCCGGATGCGAGGCTGAGTCAGCATGTCTCGTACGAACTGGCTCGCGCTGATTGGCGACGACCATCCAACCTGCAATCCGAAGGCTCCATCTGCTCGTACTTGCTTCTGTACGAGCACAGATACGACGACTTGCTTCTCACCCAGGACGTGATTTTGTCGCGACGTGCTTTACCCTTAAAGTCATCTGACACGTGGAAATGCCAAACAAATTAGTCGAACCGAATGAGATACTCGAGACTGACGACTGAAACGCATCGCATCATCATCAACCGCATCGTACGCGCTACGGGGTCGGAGTGTTCACCGTGGCCGTCGACCGAACACTGAAGTCCGAAAGCTGCGTAAGGTTGGAAGTAATTCTAAGTCGCCACTATTCTCGCTCGACAATGTCTGAGACGACCCCATTCTGAGGAAAAGGCCTACGTAGCCCCCATTCTGGAAACTTAACACCAGGCCGACCCCACTTGTGGTGCTCCCAAGAATCATGGCTAGCACGCCCAGTACGGATAAAAAATTGGGAAAATAAATGCGGGCTGATTGGTTTGCGAATACCATAGACGTGAGGTGACTTTTCTAGATCACGATGATGGAAGGTGCTTGTTTCGGTTGCCAACAAATAATAGATGTCGATGTAACAGCTCTAGGTTGCTTTGCGACTAACTTCTGAACCCAAAATTAGGCCCTCAGAAATTTTATTCCAAGGAGGCCGAGTGACTGGCCGCCTCAGCCATTTTGGCAAAGACGCGTTACGGCGAAACGCACACGGTCGTCCTAAGGCATCTTTGCATACATGCAACCTAAAACCCTATCGTTCCACGTGGCACACCCACATAGAAACATGACCCTAGCGACCAACTAGAGTGGAGAAGGAGTGACGCGATGGATCTTCCATCACAACACTCCTCTTGCCTTAAATCCACATGAATCGTATGTTAGGAGCTAGGGTGAGAAGTTTCCTAGAACCTTCCTAACCACTTGCCGCGACACTAGGCGTTAGCGCCAGGTCAGCGTGTGACAACACTCACAAGTTAGAGACAAAACTGCAAGGGTCTAGGTTGGGACACGATCAAAGTGTCAGGAAACTCAAACTGAATATAATTGCAGAGAGAAATAACAAATAACAGGTCCAAGGCATACATACCTGCCGCGGCGCACGGCGGATGTCGCACGCGGCAGTCCAAGAGCTGTCCTAAAAACCGGCCCAAAACCACGGTTTTGGCCGGAACTCTGCGCACACATGTCAGAATGCTACGCTGTCTGAACCTAGACGTGCAGGATCAAAAGACAGACACTACGACTGGTCACATGCATGCATCCATCATGACATGGTGGACATACAATGCAAAAACATGCAAATAGGGCTCATGGCCTGTCCGCCTAAAGACGCCTGCAAGCTGTACAGAAGACAGCAGAGAGTCCCGGCAGCATCTTCGGCTCTGGAACGGTAGTCAGTCAGCTCCAAGCCGGTAGTCCGCCGCCAGTCGTCGCACCGGTGTCACCAGGGCCCGCCTCAGGGATCTGCACGAGTATGGACACGGGCGAGTGGTCACAGTAAACTGTACAAGAACGTCACAAATCACAACACTCCCCCATGACCCGATGGTACACATGTCCACACACGTGCAGCACTAGTACAAACACAATGGTGAGTAACACAAAAAAATGAGGCACACATGCACATCCCACACTTAACCACCCTCACGCATGGGGCGAAGCCCAACAGAACGAATGGCCACCAAGAACTTTCCGCGAGCTAGTGCCTTCGTAAAAGAATCAGCACGCTGCATGTTAGTGCCAACCCACATGACAGAGATCACGCGTCGCTCCACCAGGTCACGAACGAAGTGATGCTCAAGTGAAATGTGCTTTGTGCGAGCATGAAAGACACCGGAGTTCTCCGCAATGGTGAGAGCACTCTGGTTGTCGCAACACAACACAATGGCAGGTACTGACTGCCCAAGGTCAAGAAACAAGTGATGCAACCTTACTGCCTCAGCAGCCATTGCGCCCAAAGCAACATACTCTGCCTCCGACGAACTACGTGCGATGCAGCCCTCCTTCCCGCTGTTGGTTAATGTCACAAACACACACAAGTGCCCTCTTGTCTCCATTCATACACACACCTCACCACTGTAGGTGATTGATCTGGATTAAGGCTCCCTGGTGCAAGACTGTGGTGCAGCATGAAGAACACAGAGGATGTGCCTCCCTCAAGCTGCCAAGTTGTGGCTTCAGCACCAGTCTTGTCACATGCCTTAGTTTAGTAATACACTCATATACTAAAAGGGGATACAACTTGTGGGAATGCATGCTTGTTAGTTGATTGCATGCTTGCATGTTCCTAGAGTGGTGAACCGGGTTGCTGATCCCTCGGGACCACACTTTCGGCTTGTGCCGACGTGTGAGAAACCGCTTGGAGCTCGCTCGCTCCAGGGTCGGGTTCGATCCCTGGGTGGCGTCCGGGCCCCACGACGATTGTCTCGCGTGGGTGGCCCGGTCAACCGGCTCTCACCACCTCCCTCACACTCACTCTCGCTTGTCAAGCTATGACTCTTTACTACACTTTCTAAGTCGTGAGCGTTCCCCGATCCATGGCGTATGTTGTTGCTCGTCACTTGCTTTCTTGCTAGCCCAGCAACTACGCCTAGCTACTGGTATCAGAGCAGGAGGGCTGTCCCTCCCGTCGCGACGTCCTGGGACCTCATGAGCCTCACGCGCTAAGCGCCGGGTGATCCCTCACAAGCCACAGTACGAGACAGCGGCGGCCTAAGCAACAGCAGCGGCGGTCATTCTATACAGCCGTTTGCATGACACTCACGCATCTCAGCACGAGATCTTGGCAGCTTAGGCAGCAGCAACAGCTGCCACTCTGAGCAGCTTCTCACATCGAGCGATGGGCAATTCCGCTCAAGCCACGGCACAAGGCCGTGTCGACCTAAGCAACAGCAGCAGCATTCTGTGCAGCTGTTAGCACCGAGCGACAGGTGGTCCCGAACGAGCCACAGCACGAGACCGCGGCATCGTTGGCAACCACTCTGCGCCATTGCCAGCATCACACTTGCGGATCTGAGCGCGAGACCGCAACAGCTTGGACATCAACAGCAGCCGCCACTCTGGGCAGCCGCTGTCATCAACCGACGGGTGATCCCGCACGAGCCACAGCACAAGGCCATGGGGGCCCAAGCAGCAGTAGCAGCAGCCGTACCATGCAGCTGTTGACTTCGAGCTCGTGAACCTTGGCACGTGACAAGTAGCAGCGTAGGTGACAGTTTAGACCGCCGCAGCAGTCGCCGCTTTGTGCAACCGCTGGCTTTGCAGCACTGATCTCAGTCCCAACACTGCAGCTAGGCAGCATCAGCAGCAGCCACTCTGTGCTGCTGCCAACATCGCATTCGTGGACTTCAGCGCGAGGTCGCCGCAGCTTGGACAGCAGCATCAGCCGCTACTCTGGGGAGCCACTGGCATCGATGGACGGGTGAGCCCTAACGAGCCACAGTGCAAGGCTGTGGCGGCCCAAGCAGCAGCAGCAGCAGCCATGCCTTGCAGCCGCTTGGGCTCAGCCGCTTAGCCGCTTGGCACGAGATGGAAGCAGCTTAGGTGGCAGTCTGGGCAGCCGCAGCAGCCGCCGCTCTGTGCAACTGCTGCTCTCGCAGCCGTGACCTTAGCCCCAACCCTGCAGCCAGGCTTGATCCCAGCTCACTCTCGATCACCGCGGGCTGCCCTGAGGCAGCCCATCAATCTGTACACTGGCGTCTCCACCTGAGATCGAGCCAGCACCTCCCTCGTCAACAGTGGCTCGGGACGGTGCAAATACTGACGAGGAGCTTGCATACTACGAGGAGAGGGCAGAGAGAGAGGTGTGGTCGAGGGTGCGTCGCAGCACTCCGGGGTATCTCCCCGGTGAAGACTACGATCCCGCTGATCACTACGCGTGGGCGGACGCGAGGGACTATGCAACGCGCTGCCAATCAGCCGACGACGACACCCCAACGTTGCTGAACCAGCCAGGAACAACACCACAAAACGACCACCGACCTCTTCACTCTCTGGTAAGACCACCCATTTCCCATAGGACGCGACCGCAACACCGCCGTGCTGTTCCCCGTGGTGCAGCTCCACCTGCCGCAGCGGCAGCATCTGAGGCCTCCGCTTCGCGTCGTGCTGCATCCCCAGCCGCATGTGCTGCAGAGCCCATCTCGTCTCTTGATATTCTCTCAGCGCTGCTGGCTATCCTTTCGTCCAGTGCTGCCGTTACCACTACCTTTGCAGCCACAGCACGTGCCGCACGTGCACCAGCCAGCACTGCTGCAGGTCGAGCCGTTGACGCATATACTGCAGCGGTTGACCAGGGACCCTTGGCTGCCTCTGCCGTCAACATAGCCACTCAAGTTGCTGCATCAGCAGACGCAGTTGCATCCACCGCAACCTCAGCAGCCACAGCACTCTCCAATGCAGTTGGCTTCGCTAACGCCTCCACAACACAGGCAGCCTCTCTACCATCCACATCACCGTCAGTCACTCGGCACCTATAACTGTTGGTTTTGATCGCTACCGTCATCGTCGCTCTGTCAGGTGCAGCTCTGAGAGGTGTAGCCTGCTTCGTCATCACCACATCGTCCTTAGTCGCAGTCGTCTCCTCCTTAGCTGTTGCAGCACTGCCACCAGTGTTCTCTCTGCACCGCAGTGCATGGTGAGCCTGCCTTTTTCCTGCTCTTCCGCACTCTCTGCCTTCCCTGTGTTGGCGTGTTTGTGCGTTCAGGTTGTTGCCTTGCAGCGCACTTTCAACACCGATCTCTTACTTCCCACGCCCACTTGGGCAAGGGAAACTCTGCCGAAAATTTTTCGGCAGAGTCACGTCGCTGGCACAATGCCAGTCGACGATGACCAATACACAGCACTGCAGGCTGAGCTTCAACGTGAGCGCACTGCATTACAGGCAGCTCTCAGTACTCAGCGAGCTGCTGGGGAAAAGCTTAAGGCTGAGCAGGCTCATCAAGAGGCATTCGCCGATCACATTGCTGACTTGGTTCTGAATCGCCTGTAGCCCACACTACGCAACACTCAGTCCGCTAGCATTGCTGTCGCTTTTCCACTTCTCCCGCTTCCGCTTCCACTGCCGCTGGCACATCTACCTCTGATCCACTTGCAGTCGCTGCAGCTGTTGGCGCTGCTGCAGCCAAAATGCTTGCCCCAGCAGTGCAACGCAAGCCTGACTTTGACTCCACTCCACCCCACTTCACACCCAGTCTCACCTTTCACTCTTGGGAGGTTCGTTTTAGTGCCTGGGCGCAAGGAGAACAACTCTGGGAATACTACCATGCACCAAATCCCTCAGCTGTCCCACCTTTTGTGCCTGTTGATTCTGAGTCAGCGTGAGCGGTTCGAGCCCTCATTCGCGCCGGACCAGACGATCTCACTGATGAGATTGGATCCTACAATGCTGACACTGCACGCCGCACTCCCGCTGACCCGGTTGGGGCTTATGCCCTGATCAAGCGGCGCACGACAGTCATTGGACATGCGGCACAGAGCGTCCTCACCGCCCAGTTCAACACGCTCTCCATGTGTACTGAAGAAACTGTTGATGCCTACTGGGCTCGTAGTCTGCGCCTGCTGCGTGACCTCGGCAAAGCCGCCCCAGGCCAACTCCCCGTTGTCCTCTCAATCGTCAACGGTCTCATCCCTGAGCTCAGCGACATCTTTCGCGAAGTGAAGGCCACAGAGTTGGAGCGTCTGGCGGCAATGCCTGTTCCCGCTGACGCACCCCCTGGGATTGGGGCTTTGTGGGAGTTCACCTCCCAGCGCCTCACTGACTGGTGGAGCTCCTTGCAGAACAAACGCATCCATCGCGCAGCTGTTGCAGCAGCGACCACCGCACTTCCCTCCTCCTCTACCTCCTCAGCCTCTAGCTCATCCTCCGTCTCCACCTCCACTACCACCGCCACCTCCCTTGCTTCCTAAGGAAGTGGGCGTGGTGGGGGGGGCAACAAAGGTAAAGGCCGAGGAGGTGGCTCTGGCGGTGGAGGGCAGGGGAAAGGGGGCAAAGGTCGCGTTTCTGATAGCACGACATCCCACTCCTCCTCCTCCAGCACTGTCACTTGCTGGAACTGCGGCGCCGCTGGTCATGTAGCGCCCAAGTGCCCTGCACCACCAGATGATGCACGCTTGGCCTCAGCCATGCGTGCTCACTGGGCACGCTCTTCAGGGTCAGGTGGAGGCTCTGCCCGCTCATCCACCTCCGCGGGGTCCAGTCATAGCTCCACGCACACGTCTTCTCCATTCCCTGTAGCAGCTGCCTACAACACTGTCCTCTCTGCACCTTCTCCACCTACACCCTGGGGTTGGCCCCCGGGATTTGGAGGTCCTGTCTACTTCGGGCCTCCTTCCGGCTTCTACTCACCTCCATCATGGACGTCGCCCACTCCTGGTCCCCAGCCACACTCATCTGCCGCACTCATCACCGGGCCCCCTGAGGACGGGCGCCAGTTGGACTCTGCGCTCTCTCACGCCGTCCACCAGCGTCACCTCCGTGATCAGGGAGGTGAGAGTGTACTGTTCGGTCGAGGAGGGCCTTGCGTGTGCTGTTGACTTGTCTCTTCGTGGACCCCCCTCCGGTCATGTTCAGGGGTGTCTCCCATATGATGTCCCATGGATTGAGGATTGGCAGTCGTACAGTCTCCCTCGTTGCCTTACTGCTTGTGGCCAGCGCCTTTTTCCACGTTCTGCAATTGCTGCTGTGAGTCGTGACCCTGCGTCTGTCCGTGTGACGGGTGGCTTCTGGATTCTTGATTCAGGAGCCACCCACCACATGACTTCCTATTATTCAGCGTTTGTGTCGTTGGGTCCTGTTGGTTCTGTTCGCTTTGTACGCACTGGCTCTGGCCACCTTCTCCTTGTCCAGGGGGTCGGTGTCGTCCGCTTCGTTGGCCCTGGGGGGGAGCACTTCCTCCCTGACGTTCTCTATGTGCCTGCTCTTGAGCTCAGTCTGCTGTTTGCTACGACTCTTGACGACCAGGGCATGGACTTCTCATCCAGTCATGGTGTTGCCTCTGTTATGCATCGCAGCACTGGTCGCGTCTTACTGCGAGGCACTCGCTGTGACCGTCTGTTCCACGTACCCTCGTTTGCACCTCATCCCTCCACGACTGCTCTTGTTCATGTGGCCCGCTCCCTCACTCCTGCACATGCAGAGTTGCTCCATTGTCGTCTCTGTCACATTCACACTGCTGCCATTGACAGTCTGCTTCGGGACATGCCTGCAAATGGCCTTGATGCCGACACGTTCTCTACACCCTGCCCCAGTGACTGTCTCGACTGTGCTCAAGGCAAAACGCACCGCTCCCCATTCTCCACTTCTGAGTCTCGCACGTCTTACCCACTTGACCTCCTGCATGCTGATGTCATGGGACCCCTTGCCCATGACACCCTTGGGGGTGTCGGACGTTATGTCCTCTGTCTCACAGACGATTTCTCTCGAATGCGCTGGGTTTTTGCCCTTCGGCAAAAGAGTGACGTCTGCTCCACACTTGAGTCGTGGCTGGCACAGGCTGAACTGGCCTGTGGCCGCCGGCTCAAAGTCTTTCGCTGTGACCGTGGTGGCAAGTTCATGGGTCCCACCGCTCGCTTCCTCACCTCTCGTGGGGTGTGTATGGAGCCCTCGGCACCTTACACACCCCAGCAGAACGGTGTCTCGGAACGATGGAATCGCACCCTCGCTGATGGAGTTCGTACTCTCCTTAGCGAGTCCTCCCTCTCCTCCGTCTTTTCCTTCGAGGCCATGTGCTACATGACCTGGGTATGGAACCGTGCCCCCCACGGTCCCCTTCCTCGCCACATCACCCCCTTTAAACGCTGGTATGGCCGCCGTGCTGACCTCCGTCTGGCTTGTATCTGGGGTTGTGTGGCTGCTGTCTGGTTGCCAGAGGACTCTCGTGATGGCAAACTCAGTCCTTGTGCGCGCCTCTGCACTTTTCTTGGCGTCTCTGCCATGTCTAAGGCATGGCGTTTCTGGGACCCCGACCGCTCCCGTGTCATCGAGTCGCGTGACGCCCTCTTCTTTGAGGATGTCTTTCCCCGTGACCTGTCCCATGTCCCTCCTCCGTCGTCTCTCTCCTCGCTTCGTCGGCTTGGGGGGGGTGGGTCTATTCCAGCCTCCGATCTCCGTGCGTCCACGTCTTCTCCTCAGAGAGCGTCCCCTGTTGTCACTCCTCCGGACAGTGACGAGGACTCAGTCTCCTCCGGGTCAGGGGCCTCAGCGCCCTCCCCGAAGTCCGAGTCACCCCGGTCCTCAGCCGGCAGCCCTGTGTCCTTGTCGTCTACCGCCATTCCCGAGTCCTCAAACTCGGCACCCACTCCCGCACAGTCTACTGCTCGCTCCACTTCCACCTCATCCCCCGGCCCTACAGTTTCTCTGGTGCTTGACACCACTACAGGCGGTGAGCCTCAGGTGCGGCCCCCTTGCCCAGAGCCTTATACTCGTGGGGGGAGACTTCGTGCTCTTCCCTCCTCTCAGCCCTCCTCCTCTAGGGCGCCTACTGAGCCTCTCCCGGCAAGCTCATCCACTGCCTCTCAACGAGTCACTCGCTCGAGAGCCACACCCTCCACAGCTGGTCCGTCAGCGCGCCACACCGGCCTTGACGCACTGGGCCTATGTGTGAGCGTTGTGCACCCAAACTCTGCAGTTGGCTATGCTCTTGTAGCCCACGAGTTTCACAGAGCTCTTGAGTCCTGTGTCGCTGGTTATGTCGCCGCATGCTTTGCGGCCGCTGGCCTCCCCACTCTCCCTCCTGAGCCCACCACTGTCCGGCAGGCTCGTGAGGCAGCAGACGCTGACCTCTGGGAGAAGGCCATGCAGGAGGAGCTCACAGCCCTCCAAGATCATGGAGTCTTTGAGCTAGTGGATCTGCCTGCAGGTCGCAAGGCAGTCTCCGCCCGATGGGTCCTTCGGCGCAAGCTGAAGCCCGATGGAACTGTCGACCGGTACAAGGCACGTCTCACAGCAAAGGGGTTCTCCCAGATCCCCGGCGTTGACTTTGATGAGACCTTTGCNCCTTGCCCAGAGCCTTATACTCGTGGGGGGAGACTTCGTGCTCTTCCCTCCTCTCAGCCCTCCTCCTCTAGGGCGCCTACTGAGCCTCTCCCGGCAGGCTCATCCACTGCCTCTCAGCGAGTCACTCGCTCGAGAGCCACACCCTCCACAGCTGGTCCGTCAGCGCGCCCCACCGGCCTTGACGCACTGGGCCTATCTGTGAGCGTTGTGCACCCAAACTCTGCAGTTGGCTATGCTCTTGTAGCCCACGAGTTTCACAGTGCTCTTGAGTCCTCTGTCGCTGGTTATGTCGCCGCATGCTTTGCGGCCGCTGGCCTCCCCACTCTCCCTCCTGAGCCCACCACTGTCCGGCAGGCTCGTGAGGCAGCAGACGCTGACCTCTGGGAGAAGGCCATGCAGGAGGAGCTCACAGCCCTCCAAGATCATGGAGTCTTTGAGCTAGTGGATCTGTTTGCAGGTCGCAAGGCAGTCTCCGCCCGATGGGTCCTTCGGCGCAAGCTGAAGCCCGATGGAACTGTCGACCGGTACAAGGCACGTCTCACAGCAAAGGGGTTCTCCCAGATCCCCGGCGTTGACTTTGATGAGACCTTTGCTCCGGTCGGGAGATACACCACAGCTTGAGCACTCTTGAGTCTCGTCGCCCAGCACGACTGGGAACTGGAGCAGATGGATGTCAACAATGCCTTCTTGCACGGGAAGCTTGATGAAGATTTCTACATGATCCAGCCCCCTGGCTTCACCGATGGCACAAGCAAGGTTTGGAGACTGCGCAAAGCCCTCTACGGGCTCAAGCAGTCTTTGCGATGCTGGAACATGGAGATCTACTCGACTCTCGAGCGGGGAGGCTACCGTCGCAGCACGGTCAATCCTGCGCTCTTCTTGAGCGCTCCCTCAGAGCCGTTTGTTGCAGTGTTGGTCTATGTTGATGACCTGCTCATTGCCTCACCCAGCCCGGCAGCTGTCCAGTCAGTGAAGGACCTACTGCAGTCTGTGTACAAGATGAAGGACCTAGGTCCTGCACGAGTGTTTTTGGGGATGGAGCTTGAGCGTGATCGTCAGCGTCGCACCCTACACGTGCACCAGGCCGCGTACATACGCACGCTGGGGGAGCGTTTTGCTCCCCTACTCGCAGACGTTCCCACTGCGTCCACACCAATGACTCCAGCAGGTCAGCGCCTGTTGAAGTCATTGGACTCAACACAGCTCGGAGAGCTTGTCGACGTCACCGACTACCTTAGTGTTGTCGGCTCCCTCATATATCTCGCCACCACCACCAGGGCAGATGTGGCCTTCGCGGTCAACTTCCTTGCCCAGTTCTCACAGCAGCCTCGGCAGAAGCATCTCGAGGCCGCACTGCGCGTCGTCCGCTACGCGTTGTCCACTGCACGCATAGGACTCTGCTACCGTGCTCAGCCCTCTGTAGTCGTTGACGGCTACACATACAGCGACTGGGCACATGACACAGATGCTCGCAGCCGCATTGGTTATATCTTTCTCGTCGCGGGGACTGTAGTCTCCTGGAAGAGTGGAAAGCAGGGTTGTGTTGTTAGGATCTCCAGTGAGGCAGAGTATGTGGCACTGGGTGCAGGTACGTGTGAGAGTGTGTGGTTGTCCCGCCTGTTGCAGCAGTTGCGTGTTCCCATTCATTGCATCACCCTGCGCTGTGACAACCAGAGTGCGAAGGCAATCGCTGAGCACGATGGCATGCATCACTCTCGCACTGAGCACATCAACATTGAGCATCACTTTGTACGCGAGCGCATTGCTGTTGGTGAAGTTCAGGTCGTCTGGGTCGACACTCGTCAACAGCGTGCAGACTTTCTCACCAAAGCGCTCAGCAGTGGAATGTTCAAAGCGGCCGTGCATGCTGTTGGCTTGCTGCGCTCTCGTGANCTGTGACAACCAGAGTGCGAAGGCAATCGCTGAGCACGATGGCATGCATCACTCTCGCACTAAGCACATCAACATTGAGCATCACTTTGTACGCGAGCGCATTGCTGCTAGTGAAGTTCAGGTCGTCTGGGTCGACACTCGTCAACAGCGTGCAGACTTTCTCACCAAAGCGCTCAGCAGTGGAATGTTCAAAGCGGCCGTGCATGCTGTTGGCTTGCTGCGCTCTCGTGACGCCGTCAGTTGATGTGATCCCTGTGCTGTTCACCTCATTCCATGTTTTGTGTGTGTGAGGCATGTTCGCCTGTGGGTCATGGGGGAGTGTTGGTTATTGTCACAAACACACACAAGTGCCCTCTTGTCTCCATTCATACACACACCTCACCACTGCAGGTGATTGATCTGGATTAAGGCTCCCTGGTGCAAGACTGTGGTGCAGCATGAAGAACACAGAGGATGTGCCTCCCTCAAGCTGCCAAGTTGTGGCTTCAGCACCAGTCTTGTCACATGCCTTAGTTTAGTGATACACTCATATACTAAAAGGGGATACAACTTGTGGGAATGCATGCTTGTTAGTTGATTGCATGCTTGCATGTTCCTAGAATGGTGAACCGGGTTGCTGATCCCTCGGGACCACACGTTCGGCTTGTGCCGACGTGTGAGAAACTGCCTGGAGCTCGCTCGCTCCAGGGTCGGGTTCGATCCCTGGGTGGCGTCCGGGCCCCACGACGATTGTCTCGCGTGGGTGGCCCGGTCAACCGGCTCTCACCACCTCGCTCACACTCACTCTCGCTTGTCAAGCTGTGACTCTTTACTACACTTTCTAAGTCGTGAGCGTTCCCTGATCCATGGCGTACGTTGTTGCTCGTCACCTGCTTTCTTGCTAGCCCAGCAACTACGCCTACCTACACCCGCATCGCCAAGAGAGAGTGGTACCACAGAGCAGGAACACGTAGCCAGTACGTCAGCGCCCATCTGGGCTCCAAGCCGTCGCTGTCAGTGTAGCCGTCAAGGACCACCGAACACTGCTGACGAAAACAGAGTCCGAGGTACGGCGTGGAGACCACATACCGCACCACTCGCACAGTCGCGTGAAGGGCTCGTGCACGTGGAGCCTGCAAGAACTGAGTGAGGAGGTTGACGGCAAACGCGATATCAGGACGCGTGGTAGTGGCCACGTACATCAGAGATCCGATGAGACGTAGGTACAAGGTCACGTCCATTGTCTCCCCCAGCTGTGTAGGGTCATCCACCTTCAGGGCATCCTGCCCATCAGGAATAAGAGGGGTGGAAGGGACGGCACTGCACCAAGGAGATCGCTGAAGTGCTCCCCCCACAACTCGTACGTATTGGGCCTCATGCAACAACAGTGTCCGACGTTTGCGATCTCGCACGATCTCCATACCAAGAAACACCGATGTAGGACCAAGGTCCTTCATCCTGTAGGCAGTCCGGAGGACAGCCTTGGCCTCCTTCACGGCCTCCAGGGACGGAGACGCGATCAGAAGGTCATCAACATAGACCAGGATGGCGGTGAACCGCTCCGGTGTCGGTAGGATGAAAAAAGAGGGGTCTGCCTCGCTCTGTACGTATCCTAGACGAGTTAAAGTGCCGGTGATCTCCCGGTTCCAACACCACGGAAACTACTTGAGACTGTACAAGGACTTGCGCAAGCGCCAGACCTTGTCACCGTCCTAAGAGCCCGATGGCTGAGCCACGTAAATCTCCTCATCCAGAGAGCCATGGAGGAACGCATTGTTCACATGCATCTGGTGCATTTTCCAGTCAGGCTGAGCCACTACACCGAACAGAGCTCGAGCTGAGGTCATGCGGCTGACAGGGACAAAGGTGTCAGTGTAATCGACTCCCTCAATCTAAGAGTACCCCTTGACGACCATGCGGGCCTTGTAGCGTTCTAGTGAGCCATCCGGCTTCACCTTCTTGCGAAAGACCCACTTGACCTGTATAGCCTTCCTCCCAGGAGGAAGGTCGACAAGCTCGTAGACTCTGTGCTCTCGGATAGCGCGAAGCTCATCCTTGCAGGGAGCACACCAAGCGTCAACATCTTGTGATGAGAGAGCCTCCCTAAGTGTGCCCGGGTCGGGCGGCATAGAGGGAGAACTTTGCGTGGCAAGTACACACGCCTCAATGCCGGGCCTGACGACCACGAGATCAGCTGTTGCGTCACAGGCGATATGGAACTCGTGAGTGACGAGGTCATGCCCTACGGGGTACGCTTGATGTACCTCTGTGAGCTCAGTGCGGATACTCAGGCCTAGGGCCTTTGTGCCGGGGTCACCACTCGCAATGCTGCGAGAGGAGCGCCTGGGTCCGAGGCCCAACGCTCGCTGAGCTCCGAAATCCAGTGGTCGAAGACGGCCACCTGGCTCACGGGAGTAACCTGAGGTCGAGGGACGCACCTCAGGCTCAGGGACAGGTGCGACCATAGGGACAGGTACGACCATAGCTGATGAGGGCTGAGACGAGGCAGCCGGAGACGCCGTGCGAGGCGATGCGTGTGTGGGGAACACGGGGCTGGGTGTGACAGCCGGAGCAGGCAAGACTAGACCTGACACTGAGGCAGGATTACCAGTCAACGTAGGAACGGGAGTGGGCGAGACTGGATGAGATACAGAGACAGGAGTGCTAGCAGACGCAGGTGCTGGTGCAAAAGGAGGCCTGGGAATAGAGGTGCCTGTGGGGTGTGAAACAGGCTGTACAGGCGAGATCTGTGGACCGACGGCAATGATCACCGGATCATCAAGGGCCAGAGACCGAGAGGGGCTCGAGCCGACATATCAGCCTGATGAGAGGTGCTCGCTGGCGTAGAAGTCTCCCCCATCCGCCGAGAACCCACATAGGAAGGAACATGGGCGGCGATGAGTGCTGTGATCGAAGTCAAGTCACGATAGGTAAGCGACTTGAAAAACAGCGTGTCGCAAGACTCAATGACGCGACAAATAGTAGGGTCCCAGAAGCGCCAGGCCTTCGACCGGGAGAAATGCCTATGCACACAAGCGGCCCCCAAGTGAGACCTTGGACCCCTGTTGGTCCTCGGTGTACCAGACGGAGGCCAAAGAGCCCCAGACGCAAGCGAGATGAAGGTCAGCTCGATGTCCAAACCAGAGCTCGTACGATGTAATATGGTCCGGAAGCGGACCGTGCGGGAGGCGGTTCTAGACCCAAGTCATGTAGGCGAAACCCTCAAAGACAAAAGACTCCGGGAGACCGCACTCAGACCGCATGGCGCGAACCGCATCCTCCATGGTGCGGTTCCAGCACTCAGATACACCGTTCTGCTGCGGGGTAACAGTAGCGGAGACCTGGTGAAAAATCCCGTGCTCAGCAAAGAAGGAGTCCATCTCACCAAGGAACTCGCCGCCACAATCTGAGCGGAAGGTATGTAGCGTGTGGCGGGACTGACGCTCAGCCATGACTAGCGAGAGTCGAACCGCAAGGGCGGCGTCGCTCTTCTGACGAAGACTGTAGACCCACCGCATCAGGGTAAAGTCATCAGCCAGAGTCAGAACATACCGGCCGCTCTCGGAGAGAGACTCGATCAAGAGAGGGCCAAGAAGGTCTGAGTGAACCAGCTCTAGAGGCCGAAGCGCTCGGGAACGAGAGTCAGGATAGGTGCACCAGTGCATCTTCCCTTGAGCACAAAAAAAAAGTCAGTCTTGGGTGGCTTCTCAAATGAAGCCACGTCAAGACCGAGAGCGGGCTGTGTCCGAATGAGCTTCGACACAGTGTCAGAGCCCACGTGACACAGACGTCGATGAAGCAACCGTTGGTGTTCCGGAGATAGAACACCAGTGACAAAGACACGACCGGAGGAGGAGGAAGAGCAAGGAGAGGAGGGCCGAGCGATGCGATACAGATCATGTATGACTGAAGCACGCAGGACGACACTGTGGGTGTCAGTAGCAGTTACAGTTGCTGAGTCAGCGGTATGCTCCACAGAGAGACCCATCTAGGTGTAGGCACGCACAGAAAGCAAGCTGAGCTCAAGATCAGGCACAAATAACACATCGGAAAGGTACAAGGGGCCAGACGGACCATCAAAGCATACAACCCCAACACCATGGACTGGTAAGGACTGACCAGAGCCTGTACGAACGAAACAGACAGACGTGACAGGGCCGAGAACAACAAAGTCACTACGACGGCACGTCATGTGATGGGTGGTATCAGAATCGATGATCCAAGTGCCACCAGAGTCACGACTGGAGGACGTCACTGTACAACGAGCAATGGAACACTCGGCATCAGAGGGACGCTGAGCCGTTGGTGGGGAGGAACGACGCACAACACAAAGATGAGACTCATGAATCCACTCGGTGCAGTCAGGCCCATCATCATCACATGTTGACTGTGCTCCCCAACACGTGTCGTCACGAGCCACGGGAACGGACAAACAAACAGTCTGTGAACCACCCGACGATGACAACACATTCGCACCTCCCTGAAAGCGGAGCGCCAGAAGGTGGCGAAGCTCGGTGATGGTGTGGTTGCACGGGTCCGGATCGTTGCTGCTCGCCGGTGAGGAGGCATGAACAGCTGTAGTCGTGGCCGCCGCGCGTCCGGAGGAGGATGCGGGTGACGTGCCAGACGTGGAATGGAGAGCATGAGCAATCTGGAGCCCACGAGTGATCCGCGCCCAGTCGAGTGGCTGTTGGCACTCGGTGTAGCAATGGGCGCCTCCTTAGTTGTAGTAGTGCACAGAATAGCCACTGCTACCACTGGATGACGACTGCTACTCACCTGATCCACGCTTCCTATTCTTCTTCTTCCCCTAGGCGGCTGCTGCAATGCCCTGTGTCTGCGTTGGTGTACACGGGGTCGAAGAGGAAGAGGAAGATAAGGATGTGATGGAGGAGGAAGAGGGAGACTGTAGGAGGGAAGATGGTGGTGATACGATGGCTGCTGCAACGAGGGAAGTCTCCTGATGGGCTACGGCTGCCTCGCGGGCTGAGGTCACCTGAAGGAAGAGCTGATGCGCCCAAGGAAGTAGCTGTAGAGTGGCTGAGAAGGGCTTGAGGACAGCGTCCTTGTATCGTGTGAAGATGTCGGTGTACTCGAGGCAAACTCCGAGCATAATCGTACGAAGCACCCACAGCTATGTGCCTCCTGAGGTCCCCAAGCGTGTGTAGATGCGCATGGCGCGTCGCCAGTAATCTGCTGGAGGCTCCGCAGGCCCCTGACGGAGCGAATGGAAAGCACGAATGAGTGATGCACGAGTGGCGTGCGTCTCTGCGGCCAGCAGGGATAAGGCCAGATCCCAACCTCCACGGGGATCGACGCAGGTGCCTGTGCCGGCCTCACCAAAGGAGGGGCGGCAGTCGTCGATAGTCTTGCGTGACATGGCGTAGAGGAGTCCGCGCATGGCCCGAGCTGCTGTCAGTACCTGTGCTGGGTCTGTAGGCTGGCACGGGCTATGGTAGTAAGGCCACACTTGCTCAGAAGTAGCCCACACCTGAAACAGGATCTTCCAGCAGTCAAAACCATCCTCACTGATGTACCGTGGAGGTGGTGCCTCAAAATCCTTGGGCTACCGCTCCGTGGGGAGAGCAACCACAGGCTGAGAAGGATGAGAGACAGGAAAGACTCCTGGAAGAGGATGGTCACCAGGGTAGTTAGGTGACAATCGTATCGGGGAACGGAGGAGATCGGGTGCCGGTCATAACGGAGGAGATCGGGTGCCGGTCTGCAGCTGACGGAGGCGCTCCTGAAGAACTCGAATCTCCTTAGCCGGGGAATCATCCGTAATGCCTGGCATGAGTGGCTCATCATCCAGGAGGTCAACAGGTGGTGGGACAGGTCGAGCGCCAACCACGGGTGCCTGAGCCGACTGTTGGGTAAAGATCGCGATGCCGGCTGCTCCCTCAGAAATCCCGCTGAGGAGCCGTGGATTGAGCACACAGAAGCTCATTCAACGTGCGGATAGCGTCAGTCTGCTCTCTCTGGAGGCGACGCATCTCATCGTGCTGGCTTCGCAGGTCCTCAATGGCCTGCGAGCGTGGACTCAGTACACCAGACGAAGAGGAGGAGGGGTCGCCTGGTCCCTTCTCCTTGTTGTCGGACAGGCTCATGTTGCCGCTCAGTTTGGGGCGACAGGTCAAGTTTGTCGGATTTTAAAACCGTCAGAGTTTTTTTGAGGATTTGAGAACTGAAAACTTTTGACTGTCCGGCCAAAAAATTGGCTAAGCATGGTGCTGACGGCCAGAAACTTGGCTGAGTGCTGGAGTTTAAAAATTTTGGCACTAATTCAAGGTTGTCCAAATCAAGCAAAATTTGGACCACAGAGGCTCCTGAATTTGCTGAACATGATGGTGAAGTTTTCCGTCACAAAATGTTGGAAAAAGTGGCAAAACGTCACTTTCCCTGTTCTGCCCAAAATTCAGCAGAAAACAAATCTGTGTTGCACTTCAGTCTTTTCTGGTGGCGACAGAGCACAAAACTGAGCGTGAATAGTAGCTCTGGAGAGCTTGAGAGAAGAGCTTTCTAACGCACCCTCAAACGCTGAAAACGGCGTTCGTTTGAAGCCAGGGCAAGCTCGTGCCGACGGGGAGGTGGTGGCTGACGCGATTTTTGTCCGCGGCTCCTCCACGTCCGTGCGGCTTCTAGGAAGTTGCACGGACAGGGGCAGCGGTGGCGCACGCTGCTGTTGTTGCTGCTGCTGCTGCTGCCGTCGAGCTTGACGGCAATGGCCTCAAGCCACTTTGGCGGCTACTGTTGCTGATGTTTCTGATGNAGCTCTGGAGAGCTTGAGAGAAGAGCTTTCCAACGCACCCTCAAACGCTGAAAACGGCGTTCGTTTGAAGCCAGGGCAAGCTCGTGCCGACGGGGAGGTGGTGGCTGACGCGATTTTTGTCCGCGGCTCCTCCACGTCCGTGCGGCTTCTAGGAAGTTGCACGGACAGGGGCAGCGGTGGCGCACGCTGCTGTTGTTGCTGCTGCTGCTGCTGCCGTCGAGCTTGACGGCAATGGCCTCAAGCCACTTTGGCGGCTACTGTTGCTGATGTTTCTGATGCTGCGGCCGATGTTGCTGTTGCTGCTGCTACTGTGGTCAAAACTTCCAGCACTGTTGCTACGCTACTGGACAGCTGCTATGGCGCTGCTGTGCTGGCGTGCAGCTACACTGCTGCACCCCTCCTGCAGGACTCCTCTGTGGCGCAGGTGTTGCGGCCTACGCCTTGCCATGGCGCAGGTTGGTGGATCCTCCCACGACCTGTCGCTGCTGATGTGTGCTTTTGCCGATGCTGCTGCTCACTGCTGCTATGATTGCTACATCTCTGCTCTGCAGCACAACAAGCTCTGGCTTGTTGCTCTGATACTATGAGACTTTTCCTAGAACCTTCCTAACCACTTACCGCGACACTAGGCGTCAGCACCAGGTCAGCGTGTGACAACAGTCACAAGTTAGAGACAAAACTGCAAGGGTCTGGGTTGGGACACGAACAGAGTGTCAGGAAACTCAAACTGAATATAACTGCAGAGAGAAATAACAAATGACAGGTCCAAGGCATGAATACCTGCCACGGCGCACGGCGGGTGTCGCACGCGGCAGTCCAAGAGCTGTCCTAAAAACCGGCCCAAAACCATTGTTTTGGTCAACTCTGCCCACACATGTCAGAATGCTACGCCGTCTGAACCTAGACGTGGAGGATCAAAAGACAGACACTACGACTGGTCACATGCACGCGTCCATCATCAGACGGTGGACATGCAATGCAAAAACATGCAAATAGGGCTCATGGCCAGTCCGCCGAAAGACGCCTGCAAGCTGTAGAGAAGACAGCAGAGAGTCCCGGCAGCATCTAGGGCTCTGGAATAGTAGTCGGCCAGCTCCAAGCCGGTAGTCTGCCGCCAGTCGTCGCACCGGTGTCACCACGGCTCGCCTCAGGGATCTGCATGAGTATGGACATGGCCGAGTGGTCACAATAAATTGTACAAGAACATCACAAATCACAAGAACTGTTGGTTTTTCTGCGTCGCTCATGTACTCTGTTGTGTCTTCTCGGCTTGTGTATATCGGTGTGTAGATGACAAACGGTAAGACGACGCTGCTATAGTGTCGTCCGGTGGAGCCAACTCACGCTGAGGCCTACACGCAGTTCGCTGGAGTCTCCTCCCTGCGTCAATGTGCTCAGCTCCATCGGCAGGCTTCCTTGGCGGTTGAGCCGCTGGCGGTCACTGCCACCGCAGTGGTTGTCTGCATGAGTGCAGCGCTGGATCTGACTACTGTGCTATTGTAGCGTCATGATCTGCCATGTTTCATGTTGCGTGGCACAGTTTGGCACAATGGACCTTCGTAGGCACTACCTCGGTTCAGGCAACCATAACTCTTTGCTACTATTTTTCTAGCTGTTTCTGACCGCACGACTACGTTTGCAGCGTCGGTATTATGGTATGGTCCAGTTTTCAGGCAAAACGAATGACGCCCGGGTTTTGGGCTGTCGGCCATTTGGCAGGGCTCTCTGAGAAGACCCTGCTTGCCAGAAAAGAGGTATATGATTATTCTCTGACTGGCTGGTTAGCGAGCGACAAGCTCTACAGAGCTAAGGGTCAGCTAGAACTTGGAGGGGTCTCCCATTGTTGTTTATTCTTTGCTCCTAATCAGTTACTTCCAGTTTACAGCTGCTTTCTAGCGCTAACACCGATGTGCGCATTTCTCAGTAAGAAACCCGGAGCATCCAGACTTAGACTGTAGAGCAGCGGACTGAGGGGGCAGCAGACTAAGCAACAAACGTGGAAGCCAGCATGCTGCATCAATAACGATGTTGCCCCAATCTGCTGCCTTGTGTTTCCAGCTTGGTATAAGAGCCAGAGCGTAGCATCAGCAGCAGAAGACTGGCGTACAGGTGCCAGACAACGCCAGCCGACCCCCATACGCGTAGTGCAGGGGAAATGCTGCTGGATTTTTTCCGGCAGCATCGACCAGCCTGGTGGCGGCGTCAGAATTTTCCCCACGGCCACTGGGCCTGCACAAATGCTGCCGAAATTTTTCTGTAGCACTGACCTCCACGCGTGACGCGAGGAGGTGAGCGGCCAGCGTCGTCAGGCATTGCAACAATGACACACGTCGACCAGGTGTGATCGTGCTCCAAGCAGTAACAACGGCAGTAGCTTACAACAACAACGAGCAGTGGCAGTAGTAGCCTACAGCAACTATGCTTAGTAGTAACAGCCGGCAGCAGCAACAGCTCGCGACACCTTGTAGCAGCAGTAGCCTGCAGCGGCTAACTGTAGCAGCAGGACATAGTAGCAGCAGCAACCTGCGGGAGCAACAGCAACAGCAAGCAGCAGCCAGCAGCAAGCAGCAGCAGTAGCCGACTGCTGTAGCAGCAGCACCCAGCAGGAGCCAGTAGCAGCCCGTAGCAAGTAGGGTTAGCACCCATAGCAGCAGCCGGCCGCAACTGCAGCAGTAGCCAGCCGCAGTCCACTACAGCAACAACTACAGCTTGCAACAGCAGCAGATTCATAGCAGTAGCAACAGCAGCGGCTGCTATAGCCGCAATCACAACAACAGCAGCAGCAGCAGCCACACCAACGTAAGCAACAATAGTAGCACCAGCAGCTACAGCAGTAATAGCAGCAATAGTAGCAGCTACGACGGCTGCAGCAACAGCAACAACAGCCGTAGCTACACCAGCTAACATCATATGGCGGACACAGCAGCGACTTTAAGAATAGCCACTGTTGACATAAGCAACGTTTCAGCTGACATCGTTCTTGACATCACTACTGATGTCATCAACAAAAAAAGGACCACTCTGTAGATAACGCAGCAGCACCTGCTATAGTCAACTATCTCAAGCTGACATCACTACTGATGTCACTACTGACGTCAACAGCATAAAGAGAAAAAAACACAAAGGAGGGTGGAACAAAGGGGGCCAACAAACATTGCCACAAGCCCCAATGGGGAGGGGTCCTCCTTTGGTGGGGGGACTCCTCGTCCCCCTTTCCTATAGCAGGTGTAGTAGCTGCAGCAGCAATAGTAACAGCAGCAGCAACAGCAAGAGTAGCAGCAGCAGGAGAAGTAGTAGCAGCAATAGTCGCAGTAGTAGCAACAGTAGTAGTAGCATCGGCAGCATCAGCAGCAACAGCAACAAGAGCAGCAATAGCAGCAACAGCAACGCCAACACCTTATAGGCTCTGTCGTCGGTCCCTCTGATGCGATAGATCCACTTGGCGCTTTGCGCTAGTAGCTCTCAACACTGACACAGTAGCTTAGTGGCAATACAGCTGCCGCCAACCCTGTTGTTGCAACAGTCTTGGTAGCAACATCAAGAGCCGCCGCCGCCCCAATAGCTTTAGCAACCACCACCGCTGTAGCAGCAGCCATCGCTATAGCAGCCGCTGTAATGTCAACAAGCACCGTTCACCCCACCAGGATATGCAAGCCTTGCCATTTCCCTTACCACGTAGTACTTGGTACAGCAACACACCCTACGCCAACAACAGACGGTGACGTCAATCCTAGGCCCCACTCTGGGTGCCGGGCGCAGGCCAATGGACTTCGAAACCCCACCGTCGTCGCTTCAGGCTAGCGACCAGTTCCGAAGCTGGGAGCTCAGCTTCCGGATCTGGGTACAAGGCAAAAGTCTGTGGCCTTACTATGTCCTCCCCTTCGACTCCACCCAAGCTGACTAGGTCTACGACTCCAGTCGCACCGTGTATGCTCTCGTCCCCATCGCCCCTCCAACCACATGCCTTGATCTTGAGCCGTTCCTTGGCGACCTCACCATTGGCGCCCTCCCTGACCCAGCAGCAGCCTGGCTTGTACTCACGCACCCTCATCGCCTATTCAATCATGCTGAGACTAGCCACCTACTCCGGGAGTTCAACTCCCTTCGCACGATGGAGACCAAGATGGTCACCTCTTATTGGCAGCGCGTAGAGGATCCTCTCCGCCGCCTTGGAGACGCCGCGCCACCCCCTCTCTCCATGCTTCTGACCTTCAAGCGCGGCGCTAACACCACCTTCTCCGACGTCTTTGTCCACTACTCCCATGATGTTCTCGCCTCGATGGTTGCCCCGGGTACCCTCATGCCTAGGGCATACGAGCTCTTCCTCCGCATCGAGGAGTTTCACATCCATCGTACGATGTCCCTTGTCTCCCTAGCCTTTGCCTCTCCTGCCGTCACCTCAGTGACTGTCGTTGCCCTAGTAGCAATAGCATCTTCCGGTGCCCTCTCATCTGGCAAGAAGAAGCTAAGGGGCAAGAAGGAGAAAGGGACTCAGCAGTAGACTAGCGGAGCAAGCAGCGCCAGCCTCATCTGCCACAACTGTGGCCAGTCTGGACACGGGTGGTGTACGTGTCCACTCTCGACTGACAAGGCTCGTGTCATCGCCACCATGCGTCGCCAGCATGACCGCCGCCATGCCACCAGTGCTGTAACTGTCGTTGCTCCTGTCGCATCCACACCATCCGTGACGACCTCACCGCAGCTTCCTCCACAACCGTCCGCACCCGCTACTCCGTCCCCGGTGCCTTCCTTTCCCGTCCTGGACTCCGGCACCATCACCATCACACCGTAGTCGGTCTACTCCATTGGACCCTCCGCCCGCGACCGCCAGCTGGAGCAGACCATTGCCTTCTAGCTCGGCCTTCCCCGCCCTCCTCCCAAGGGAAGTGTAAATTGCGATGTCGCCAGTTCCTCTTAACCTTACATGATGGAGTCGGTGTTGTGATCATGTCTTGTATCCCCGTCCGTCCCGTCCTCTGCCATGCCCTGTCCTCCCGCTCCTCTCCAAGATAATGTCGCCTGGCTAGATGACTAGAACTCCCGGTTTGCGCCTCCGTCCACGTCGTCAGCGTCGCTCGCGCATTGCCATGTGACTGTCAATGACCTGGCCACACCGGTCTAGGATCCGTCAGAAACCTCGATCATCGACTCCGACCACGCATCACATGACGGCCTCACGCGAGGCCTTCAGTGTTCTTGGTCCCGTCACCGATGTCACCAGGGTTCGGACGGGATCTGGTCACATATTTCCCGTATGTGGTGTTGGCGTCGTTTGATTCAGTGGTGTAGCGGGTGATGTCTTCTTAACTGATGTTCTCTTTGTCTTTGGCCTTTAGCTCAACCTCCTGTCTTTCACCTCCTTTGATTGCATGACTATGGACGTCCTACATTCACGTGGTGCGGGCACTGCGTCGTTATGCCCGTCCGGTCGTGTCGTTCTGCGTGCCACCGCCCGTGGCAACTTGTGGCATGTGCCGCACTTGTCCGCTCCCACCTCTGTCTCCTCCTCGTCGGTAGATACTGGCCATGTGTTCATCACCAGCACCTTGTTTGCGCAGCACACGCGTCTCTTGCATTGCTGTCTCTGTCACATCCACTCTGTTGCTGTTGACAGTATGATTCGCACACATTCCACCACAGGTCTTGACATAGCCTCCTTTCTTCTGTTGTGTCCCACAGAGTGCATTGACTGTGCACAAGGCAAGATACACCGTTCCATCTACCCCATCTCTGCCTCTCAAGTGTCCGTCCCGCTCGACCTCGTTCACTCTTATGTCATGGGTCCCCTCCCAACAGAGTCAGTCGGTGAGTGCGGTCGTTATGTCCTCACCCTTACGGACGGCTACTCTCACCTTTGCTGTGTCTTTTGCCTACAACAGAAGAGTGACATTGCTCCCACCATTCGGGACTGGCCGGTCCACGCTGAACGCGAGTGTGGTCACCCTCTCCACTGCTTCCATTCTGATCACGGGGGTGAGTTTATGGGGGAGACCACACTCTTCTTTGCCTCCCATGGTGTCCATCATGAGACGTCGGCACCTTACACGCCAGCCCAAAACAACGTCTCTGAGCAATGGAACCACAGCATGGCTGATGCCGTTCGCACCATGCGAGTCAAATCTGGCATCTCTGACGGCTTCTACTTTGAGACGATGACCTACATGATGTGGGTCTAGAACCAGATTCCCCACGGACCCATTCCTTGTCATTCCACCCCATACGAGCACTGGTGTGGAGAACGCGCCGACCTGCGTTCGGTTGTGTCTGGGACTGCGTCACCATCGTGTGGTTACCTGCCTTGCACCAGGGTGGCAAGCTCAAGCCTCACGGTCATCCGTGCACCTTCCTTTGCGTCTCACGCCAGTCAAAGGCATGGCGTTCTTTTTGGATCCCGCTCGTCATTGCGTCGTCGAGTCCCGCGATGCCCTCTTCTTTGAGGACCTCTTTCCCCGTGACCTTTTTTGCTCTGGCGCGTTGATGTTCCTCTCGTTGCGTGGGGGAGTGGTGGGTCCACCCTTCGTCCAACCGCGTCCGGGCATTCCATCGTCTGCGCCTGCGGGCCCACCTTCACCAGCTGTCCCATCTATGTCCGCCAGCCCCTCCAGGCCGACTGCCCTATCTGTGTCTGCCAGCCCCTCCAGGCCAGTTGCCTCGACCATGTTTGCCAGCCCCTTAGGGCCAGTTGCCCCATCCGTGTCTGCCAACCCCTTAGGGCCGGCTGCCCTGCCCATGTCTACGAGCCCGCTAGGGCTAGCCGCCCCGCCCATGTCTACCAGCCCCTCAAGGCCAGCTGCCCCGCCCGTGTCCGCCAGCCCCTCAGGGCCGAGCGCCTCGGCCGTGTCTGTCAGCCCCTCAGGGCCGACTGCACCGTCCGTGTCTGCCAGCCCCTTAGGGCCGGCTGCCCTGCCCATGTCTACGAGCCCGCTAGGGCTAGCCGCCCCGCCCATGTCTACCAGCCCCTCAAGGCCAGCTGCCCCGCCCGTGTCCGCCAGCCCCTCAGGGCCGAGCGCCTCGGCCGTGTCTGTCAGCCCCTCAGGGCCGACTGCACCGTCCGTGTCTGCCAGCCCCTTAGGGCCGGCTTCCTCGTCCATGTCTGCCAGCCCCTTAGGACCGGCTGCCCCGTTCGCGTCCAACAGCCCTTCAGGCCTGATTGTCACATCTGTGTCTGCCGGCCCCTCAAGGCCGGCAGCCTCATCTGTGTCTGCCGGCCCCTCATGGCCGGCTGCCTCGTCCGCATCGGCACGCCACACATGTGATCTAGGCGGAAGCCTCAGACCTAGGCCGATAGTTGGCACTCACGTCACCTGCGCACGTCCTCTCACCCCACGACACCCTATCATTCCACGAGAGTCCTCACCTCATGTTAGATCCACTCCCACGGTCGTGAGTAGGGACCCCGGCACCAAGGCACTTGGCTTGGCCACACTGTCAGTCATCGACAACCTACATCCAGGGTCAAGTATGGGCTATGCCCTACTCCATCAAGAAGATGAGTATGTCGTTGCGGCCACGCTCACGCGGATGGCACCAGGGGCATGTGACACACACGCCCTCACTGTCCACTCCATTGAGCGACCAGAGGACCGAGCCACCCTGCTTGAGGCTCGGGCGTCTCCCGAGGCCGCTCACTGGGAAGCCGCATGTGCCGTCGAGCTAGCCGCCATTCGGCAACATCACGTCTATGAGCTCTTCGACCTTCCCCCAGGTCGCAAGGCCATCGGCGCCAAGTGGGTTCTCTAGCGAAAGTGGAAGCCAGTCGGGTCTCTGGACAAGTACAAGGACGATCTCACGGCCAAAGGGTTTGCTCATGTCCTTGGGATCGACTATGACCAGATCTTCGCCCCGGTCGGTCGGTTCTCCACCAGTTGGGCGTTGTTGAGCCTGGTTGCCCAACATGGGTCAGAACTGCATCAGATGGATGTGAGCAACACCTTCCTCCATGGCTCACTAGAGTGCGAGGAGGTCTATATGATGCAACCTCCAGGCTTCGACGACGGCTCTGGCAAGGTCTACAGGCTACGGAAGGCCCTCTATTGCTTGAAGCAGTCATCGCGCTACTGGAACCAGGACATCAGTCGTATGCTTCCTAGCGGCGGCCTCCTTCGCAGCTCTGCCGACCCCTTGCTATGCATCAGCCCGCGGGGTCAGACCCTCGTCGTCATCTTGGTCTATGTCGACGATCTTCTCCTTGCATCACCAAACACAGCTGCCATCCAGCGGGTCAAGGACCTACTACACGCTGCCTACCAGATGAAGGACCTCGGGCTAGCGCGAGTCTTTCTGGGCATGGAGCTTGAGCATGGTCGCTCCGCGGGTACATTGCATGTCCATCAAGCCGCCCATGTCCATACCCTGTCCGGGCGCTTCGCCGAGGACCTGCCCCTAGTATTAGAGCATCCTCACCCATGTCGCCGGATGGTTAGGCATTGCTCAAGAGTTCGAATCCATTTGTGGTGGGGGAGCTAGTAGATGTTACTCTGTATTTGTGCGTCAGCGAATCACTGATGTTCCTGGCGACAACGACGCGCCCAGACATCGCGTTTGTTGTCAACCTCCTGGCTCAGTTCTCATAGGAGCCACATCACCTCCACTTTGAGTCCGCAATCCGAGTACTCCGCTATGTCATCTTGACTCCACGGCAGGGTCTCATGTTCCACCGATACCCGTTTGTTGTCGCGGTGGACTACATCGATAGTGACTAGGTTAGCAATTTGGATGGTAAGAGTNCTGGCGACAACGACGCGCCCAGACATCGCGTTTGTTGTCAACCTCCTGGCTCAGTTCTCATAGGAGCCACATCACCTCCACTTTGAGTCCGCAATCCGAGTACTCCGCTATGTCATCTTGACTCCACGGCAGGGTCTCATGTTCCACCGATACCCGTTTGTTGTCGCGGTGGACTACATCGATAGTGACTAGGTTAGCAATTTGGATGGTAAGAGTCGCATAGGCTGGATCTTTCTGATTGGCGGCACGGGGGTGCCCTCGTGCAATGGCAATCAAGGGTCCATTGTGTGTAGCAGTTTTGAGAATGAGTACATAGCCCTTGGTTCAGGCGCATGTGAGAGTGTGTGGCTGCGTCGTCTGTTGTACGAGTTGCGTCAGTCCGTCGCATCCATCACGCTTCACTTTCACAATGAGAGTTCCATGGCCATTGCTGACAATGACGGCATGCATCACACACGTACAAAGCACATAAATGTTGAGTATCACTATGTGCGTTCATTGTTGAAAAATGGTAGTATCAGCATTGTGTGGCTTGAGACAGCATGGCAGTTGGCTGACTTCTTCACCAAGGCACTGAAGCACTAGTCATTCAAGTAGACTGTGAGTTCAATCGGCATGTGTCCATGAGTTGCACTTTTTTTCCTGGCCTACGTCTCTTTGTGCCTTTAGGGAGTCTATCTGTTGAATGTGATGCTGCCCGCCTATGTGCACTGCGCTTGTGAGTCATGGGGGAGTGTTGTTTTCTCCCGCGTCTCTCATGTAATCTGTTGTGTCCTCCCGACTTGTGTACATCGGCATGCAGATGACTGACGGTGAGACTTGACGATGCTGGAGTGTCGTCTGGTGGAGCCGACGCACGCTGAGGCCTACACGCAGTTCGCTCGAGTCTCCTCCTTGCGTCAATGTGCTCAGCTCCATTGGTAGGCCTCATTGGAAATCGAGCCGCTGGCAGTCACTGCCATCTCAGAGGTTGCCTGCATGCATGCAACGTTGGATCTGACTGTGCTATTGTGTCTGTAGCGTCATGCTCTGCCATGTTTCATGTTGCGTAGCAGTGTTTGGGAAAATGGACCTTCGTAGGCACTACCTGGGTTTGGACATCCATAACTCTTCGCAACCATTTTGGTAGTTGTTTCTGACCGCATGACTACGTTCGCAATGTCGGTATCATGGTGTGGTCCAGTTTTCAGGTAAAACGGACGACGTCCCGGTTTTGGGTTGTCGGCCGTCTGGCAGGGCTCACTGAGAAACCTTGCCTGCCAGAAAATAGGTATAGGACTATTTTTTTATTGGCTGGTTAGCTGAGTAACAAGCTTTACAGAGCTGGGGGGCAGCTGGAACTTGGAGGAGTCTCCCATTGTTGTTTATTCTTCGCTCCTAATCAGTAACTTTGAGATTACAGCTGCTTTTTGGTACTAATACAGGCGTGCGCCTTTCTGAGTAACAAACCCAGAGCATCCAGACTTAGACTCTAGAGCAGCAGACTGAGGGGGCAGCAGACTAAGCATCGAGCGTGGAAGCCAGCACGCTGCATCAACAAGGCTACAATCCCAACATGCTGCCTAGTGTTTCCAGTTGGGTTGTTGTGGACTCTAGCCCGTAGATTCTTTTACGGCCAAGTACACCTCGGGAAAGTAGCCTCGAGTCCCCGAATGACACTGTGTTTACTAACGGACCATTTTTCATTCTAAAAATGGCCTGTACCCTACATTCCTCCCCCTTTGCTTAGAATCGTCCTGGTTCGTCTTTGCTAACCAAGGATTGATCATCGCGTACTTCATGATGTAAACCATTCAATAAGAAGCGCAAACAATATCACACATGTGAACTCTTTTCATCTGCAACACGGTTGCGTGACGTTCACGCACAATCAACCACACACAAGTGGTTTTTGTGAGTCTGATCATTCGCGCACAACATCTAGTGTTGATCGCGTGATCCCTTGGCTTTTACCAAGATGAGACACGTACAATCCTTGTACGTTCTTCACAATTGTGCATGGGTCTTCACCGAGTACTCATCACACGTGTGTATCGTTGGCATGGTCGATGCATTTTGGGAAGTACATTGTCAATAGTGTCTTGCCAGTTTGGAAGAGGGTACATAGAATAAATTTTTCCACATTTTGTGTGGTACATGTTTAGCAAACTTCTGTGTTGACACCTCCTCCCCCTTTGCAAGGAGCGTCTTTTGGACTAATCAACCGGGCATCCCCACGAAAACCGTCCAGGTCCATACAATACTTCCTACATTGTCACACATGATCTCTTTCGAGGGGATGTTGCCCAGGTGGTACCTCCCAGCAACATTGTTAGTACGTGCAACCGAGTATCTGGACATCAGTCCTCTCTGGTCGCAACCATGCGTTCGTGACCACGCGTAGGGCTATTAGACCTCTTTCAGCACCTGTGGGTTGGTTGGCTGAACACAACCAAGCTCCACTAAGCCCATGCAACTCGCATGCTAGCTTTTTCTTAGGGTTGGGAGGCCCTAACATCCAAAGACATGGTTGTTGAGGACACTTTTTCTTCCGTTCAAAGATTGCACTTATCTTTGAAGGAGGCAGCATTGGTCATCTCACATGTGCAATTGCCATCAAAGTCCATCATTAGATACGACAATGCTCCGACCTAGATGATCTTGGTCTCAACCATCATCCCCTCATTTTTTCTGAATTGGGTACCGTTGGCTGCCGCTCGTGTCCCTGTCAAACCACACTACTTTTGAACTAAGTTCACTGAGATAACCAATCTCAATGATCATGGGTTCTATCCACAAACAAAGTGTTCATCATACGGTATTCTCCAAATAGGTGTACCATGATCACAATCATTGCTGTACAAGTTGGACGAACATCTTTCAAGTGTCAATTCCATGTGATTGTGATCGAACACCTCTGAATCACATCCGGTGAGCCTGGAACAACCCGTTCCAATCCTTCTATGCTTATGTCATCACGGATTATGTTTTCCAAGTCACAATAAAACATGTTGCATCCATGTCTTCTGTTGTGTGAATTCGGTACTTCAACTCAACAGAGTGTTTTCCATATGCCTCACCCAAGGCACTTGTAAAGGGGATCGCCCTCATTGAAGACATTTGACAAACAACCTCTGTTGTGGATACTACCACAGTGACATCCAAAACATGTTGTACTTTCATTCAGCAACGTACTTCAATTGAACCATCTCCAGAGCCAAGGGAGTTCATTGGCTTTACCATGACCTTCCGGGTCATCAAAACATAGTTTGACTACACCGTAATTGTTTTGATCTCTCTTAGAGATTGGTTTTGTTCCAACAAATTGGATAGTCGGTGCTACACCATGCCTTTGGTATGATCATAATCCATGCACATGATGTTTGAAGAGTGTGACGTACACGACTAGTGTACCGTGTGACGATGCCCTCAACCTTGAGACGTTTCTCCAAACATGTAGAGAATTTGTTGAGAAATATCGTCTCTGAAGGCCCATCTTGAAGATTCCTCATATCCACGATTAGTTATGACACACTGGTCATTATTTTGCTTCAATGTTGATTATGACTCGTTATGTGGTCGGTCAGACTATTATGATGTAAGTGCGAACACACTATTAGCTTAAAGCTATCGGCTTATAGATCGTCTCCACGGTCATAAGCTTTGAGCACAAAACCTAGACCTTGATGTGATCCCAACTATGTCGTAGTTGGTTTGTAGAAATCTATGAGATCGTCATAGTTCTTTGGAGCACCATTAGTAGAAAATGAGTGTCGCTCGTTTTCTCTGAAATGGATTTTCATCAAACTGTGGATGAATTTATGTCATCGACATCAGTTCACGTACTTTTGCTTATCAATGTCCATGACATGTTCACTCACCGAGTGATGATAGACTGAAGGTGTCATTTGTTCACTTTCGACATTCAGTCAATCTTTTCATACGCCATATTTGACCCTTGCGATCTTCGACCACCGCATTCTGGCGTCTAAAATGATTGAGGACCCATCGAAGAGTCTCCGCCCATCTTTGGCACATTAAAAACCCCCATTGACAATAATCTTTATCCTTTGAACAAGGTCGTAAGTACACTCATGTACCTTTTTATCGTCCATACTAGTCAGGTAGCACAATTTGTATCCATCACTCACCAAGTGGTACGATGTCGATGGTTTTTCCATTAAGTATTGATTCAGGGATGTCATCCTTGACACGTTCAATCATGGACCAATGTCTGCATCGGCCATGAATAATGATGCACAGAACCTCCAAAAGGTACTGACGCATCTTGTACAGGCTCTGTACAGACAAAACGATGTCAATCCTCGAGCATTGAAGTCGGCGTGCTAATACACCAGGTCTGTTTAACGTCTCATGACATGGTCATGAAACGGACTATGTCATGAAACGATCATAGCTGTCTTTCAATATTGTAGCGCAATGGGACGTGCAACAGTCATAGCACTCGTCCTGCGCCCACCAAACTACTAGTTTGGTGAAATGGTGTTGCCATTTTATCCAAGACATCAGTTGATATTATCAGCTTGTTGAATTTTCACAAAATCATTGTGATCATCCGTTCATCCGACTTACCCATAACTTGATGTCGTGTTCAACACATCAACAGTTGGCGGATAAGGTTTTTCTGCATGTCATGCACATTTTCTATGCTTGCTATGTACCCAATTTCATGTGGCTGAAGTACCATGGTATGAATCGCATACCTTGATCCACTGAAAAGAGGGTTGTCTCCACCACTTGGTCATGCCATGTGACCTCCTCTGGTCATGCAAGCCGTGCCTGTTCTTGAACTCGACTGGGCCTTTGTAGCACGTTCCATCAATGGATATGGAGGAGTTCGTCCACCTTTGGCATGGTCCAAATAGGGAGAAATCATCCTCGTCACACGTGATTTATCCGTTCAGATTTTTTTGTACTATTTTCGGAAGTACCTTCCTATACTGATATCGACATGGCAAAGTTTTACACTCCAAATGATTGCCACTGTCGGTGACAAACAATACCGTTGTGTTTTTGTTACGCTGTTCAGGCATACATATGATCACCACAGCCGCCTGTGATTGTTTCCGGACATGCCTGTCAATCCTCTACTTGAAGAAATTGACAATATGACCATCCTTGACGTCGTTGAGATGCCTTCCAAACGTTAGACGACATATATTGGCACTTCAAGTTATGCGATTGAGGCACTTGCCCATAGAACCACTACGTGCATAGATTGTATGCTTTTGTTTTGTGGTCTATTGTAAGCTAGCATGAAAAGGCAAAGGTTGCCTAGTTTTTTCTAGTTGATATATTGGGGTGCAATCACTACCCATGTTATTGGTGCAATCGGCATCTTATAACATGTGTTCTACCATCAACACTAGCATGGCTAGTCCAACCGGAACTCATGGTCATGGTGCGATCGGCACACAACGCAATGGTGCATTTTGCACTCATGACAAAAGTGCTACTCACAACTTTTGTCAATCGTGCAATCGGCGTTTACGACAATGATGCGTTTGGCAGTCGTGTCAACGATTAAACTGACACACTTATTGGCTATGCATTCAAAATCATGGTAATTCTGCATTCGACACTCGCGTGAATGCTACGATTGCATTTTCCACGTTGGTCATGTTTTAGGTTTAACCAGCACTTGTCAATCGACCATCACACGTGGATTTCCACCATTGTGTGTAACTGTATTGAGTGCGATCAACACTCACATTCTTCATTTGTTGAAATCCACTCACAAATGACTTACCTAGCTTTCTTGGTGCGTTCGAAACCCATATAGATACACCATCGGCATTTGTTTTGGTCATACCTCCGTACACCATAAGTAGTGCATCATGGATGCTTTCGGCATCCGTGATTAAGGTGTCATTAGCGCTTTTCAGTGGTGTATTGGACACCGACAAAAATTCTGCAAGTAGCACTTGTGCTGTTGCCCGTAGTGCAATCGGCACTTACGTCAATGATGTGGTTGACGCTCGTGTAACCGTGAAAGAACACTCCTTTGTGCTGTCTGTAAACTTCACATTATGTGGCCCATAGGAGAGTCGTTGAGTGGTTGCAACATGCTCGTTATTTCTTTGAAATCACATTGAGAATTCGTCTCAATGGACGTCACCATTGTGGTCTTGTAACCTAGTGCACATTGTAGTTGTCATTTTGCATAAACAAAACTGTTTAGGGCACGTACAACCCACATTGAGCCATTTCGTGGCTTTAAACAACCACCCTTCCGGGTTTTCTCACAAACTACTCCAAGCTTGGAGGTTCATTAAAGAAAGTTTAGGCACAATCGGTGCTCAATTTTTCGCATTGAAAATTTTCCAAGTGAGTTCCGTCCAGGTCGTGGAAAACTGTTGGTTTTCCTCCTTTTTGGGCCTCGGAATGGAAAAGAAAAAGGAAATCAGGACCACTAGTTTTTGGGAGATCTCAGTTAGAGCTCTTAGGTTTTTGCGTCAAAACCCATGGTCAACTTGATCACACACTTGGGTACGACCACAAACGTTCTCACCGTTTCGAATGTTTTTTGTAAACGGTTTACATAGAATTCCTCAACTTGAGGATCTACAAAAAATGAATAAAGTTATGGTACAACAAGTGCCTTTTTTTAGTTTGATGCTTGGAATCTTCCAAGCGTCACCAGGTGGTGTGTTGGGAAAACTATCGGTCTTCCCTTTTTCCCATGAACACGAAAGTGTTGAAGAAGAATGATTGATAAAATTCTCAATACATTTAAGAGCCTAGAATGAGCTCCATGCCACTTTTTACAGCGGTAAACCCACGGCCAACAAGGCCAGACCCGGGGTCCAACCGAGGAAATCGTCCTCGCCTCTAGTGCTAATGGCACTCAGAGTTTCTTTTAACCTTTTCAACAATGTTTTCATTCTATGCAATTTTGGAGCTTGGTCTTAGTTTCAAACTGCTTTTTACGGTGCCCAAAATGGTGGCCAAACAGAGGGATTGTCCTCCAATTTGCATTGGACCGGCCGGGTCCAAAAACAAACCATGTTTGGGAAAAATGTTACTCTAGGATATCAAACATGACTCCTCAGAAGTTGACAAAGATACTCAAATAGCTGCGCCACTCGCGCACACTCTCCTTTGGTGCAACACAAACTATGTCCGCATATTTTGCACGTCTCTGGCCTTGCTTGCTGAGCGAGATGGAAGGAGAGAGGAACCTTCCTCTCCTCCCCCGTTGGCCTATCGGCCCTTGTGAGTGGGGCGAAGAGGGAGGTCCCCTCCTTGCCTCCCACCCGGCCTGCCGGCCCTCGTGAGAGTGAGGAGGGGGGTACACCTCCTCCCTTTCCCCTTGAGCTTTCGGCTCGCATGAGGGGGAGGAAAGAGAGCGAGGACCACCCCCCCTCCTGTCCCCATGGGCCGTCGGCCATGTGAGGGGGGAGGAGATGGGGAGACACCCCCTTTCCTCCCCCTTGGGCCGTCAACCACGTGAGAAGGGGGAGAGAAGGGGAAGATGCCCCCTCTCCTCCCTCACAGGCCGTCGGCTCTTGCAAGGGGAGGTGAACGTCCCCTCTCCTCCCCAATGGTGTCATCGGTACCATGGCAGAGGGGAAAAGTGGGGGGGGGAGGGGAGCTCGTCCCTCTCCTTCCCCCTCGGTGCTATCGGCGCAATGGGTGAGGGGGAGAGGGGGGCTCGCCCCACTCCTCCTCCTCGGCACAGTCGCCGCCATACCGGAGGGGAAGAGGGAGGGGCTCTCCCCTCTCCTCCCCCTCGGCACCGTCAGCACCATGGACGAGGGGGAGGGGAAAACTTGCCCCTTTCCCACCCCTCGGCGTCGTCGGTGCCATGGATGAGGGGAGAGAGGGGGGAACTTGCCCCTCTCCTCCTCCTTGGCGTGGTCGGCGCCATGGATGAGGGGGAAAGGGGGAGTCGTCCCTCTTTTCCCTTGGTACTATCACCGCCTCGGGAGAAGGGAGATGGAGCTCTTCCCTCCCCTCTCCTCGGTGACATTGAAACTAAGGATGGGGGAGAGGGGAGGGGGCTCGCCCCTTTTCACCCCCCTTGGCGTTGTTGGTGCCATGCCGAGGGGGGAAGGCGAGGGAGGGGAAGACTATCCCCTCACCTCCCCTATCGAGCTTCAGCTTGAGGCTCGTCGTCGGCTTGTCGTACCTCCAAGAGCTACGTGAACACCATGGGCTTACCATGGGTGGCGTTTGGTGTCCCGGCCGAGAGACCCCTCTTCTTCTTTTTTGCGTGGTTTCCTCGGCTCTCGACTCTCTGAGATCCCTATTATGACCTCTCTGCCAATCGGGCGGTTTTTGGATGAACGGTCCAAACGTTTTGACACTTAACTGTGTCATTGGCTAATGCTCTCCGTCGACCTACGAATCCGATGGCCTTATGTAACCGGCACCACATTTTCTTTCTCTCTCACGAAAACGTTTGGCTCTTGTGCCAATGTAACAGCTCTATGCTGTTTTGCGAATGATTTCTGAACCCAAAATGCAGGCCCTCAGAAAGTATAGTCCAAGGAGGCCGTGTGACTGGCCGCCTCAGCCATTTTGGCCGAGACGCGTCACGGCGAACCAGACATGGTCGTCATAGAGCATCTTTGTAAACATGCAACCTAAAGCCCTATCATTCCACGTGGCATAGCAACGTAGAAACAGGACCTTAGCGACCACCTAGAGTGGAGGAGGAGTGTCGCGATGGAAGATCCATCCTGGCACTCTCCTTGCCTTAAATCCACATGAACAGTTTGTTTTGGGCTAGGGTTGATCTGGACTCTAGCCCGTAGATTATTTTACCGCCAAGTACGTCCCGGGAGACTAGCCTCGAGTCCCCAAAACACACCACGATTGTTTATGGACCATTTTGAATAATAAAGATGGTCCGTACGCTACAATCAACTTCAGATTGTTATGTCTAGTTTATGCCTGTTTTCAGGCCGCAGATATGCGAGGACATGCTATCATTGGAAACCAGTCTTGTATGTACTGTTTTATAGACCGGGTAGACAACAACGTTAATCGATGGAGACCTCTTTGTTTTCTCATCAGGTATGGCAAACTTTCTCATGAACCCACCTTCTGGTCTCTGGATCAAAGAAACAGTTCCCAAAAATGACGCACCTACGAGATGCATCGAGTTCTCAGCATTCATCAAGAGGCGAAAGCGACTCACACTGTCACTCGCCCTTCTCACTCATTTCTCGCCTCTGATTGCCAAGTGTCTTGTGTGGTGAACGCCTGTTCGTCAAATCATGTTGGCATCAATTCGTCCGGTGACGGAAAAATCGATGCCAACATCATCTGGTTTTGTTGTGGTGAGATTTGCGAGTGCGTAGCAAGGACTAGATTCCTGGCTTGTACATGATCTTTTCTCGTGCAGCAAGGTAGTAAACAGATTGGTAGATGAACTTTGGAAACTGAATGTGACAGTGGAAGAATTATTGATTGATTCCAAAGTACAAGTATGGTACATGAAAAGTAGAGCCTGAAAAGGGCTACATATGAGCTCCACCACTACTCCTGGCCCACGCAAGGGGCAACGCCTTCCTGGGCCGTCAAGGCCGTGGACGCAAGGGGTCTTGGTCTAGGTCTGTCATCCAGGTAGAATGGCCTCCAGGTAGTCACGGCTTCCTCCTTCCTTTCCAGGTTGGCAAAGCACCGCCAGGCTTACAGGGGTCACCCAGGCACACTCCAGTAAAACCTTGGTCTAAGGCGCTTCCAGATGCTAAGTGCTGCAAGGTTGTGACATGAAAGATGAGTCATGCTCAAATACTGAGATGTGCCAGGGCCGCCGCCTTTCGTACTTCCGGCGCTGGCAAGTTGACTACCTTGCTTGCTTAAAGAAGCTTCCTCGGGTGCACGGTGAAGTTTCACCACAAGCGTGGTTCTTGAATCCTAGAGCTTCTTACGGATCTGTGAGAGCCATAGATCACCGTAGCCGTAATGCTCATATCCTAGCCCTCCTCACAGATAAGTGAGAACCGTAGATCTCCATAACTGGAATCCTTGCATTCTAGCTTGCCATGCAGCCTATCCAGGTGGCAAGCAAAGAAGCATGCTGAGTCATGGCCACGGATTGTCTGTGCCGATGGTACCCACCAGGAGCTCACACACCGCCTCATGCTAGAAGCCCAGTCAGGCCTTGGCCCACCTGACCGCAGCGCTTAGTCGCATTGCTGAGCTGCGAGTCCCTGCCCCACTAGAGCCATGCGCAGTAGCCTGCGCATGCCACACACTATTTTACAATCCAAGTCCTTTCGGCCTGGTTGCAAGAATTGGAGTGGCCTGTACAGTGAAGAACTATCCACGGCTCCGTTCCCGGAAGCCACCAAGAAAATTCTCACTCCCCGTATCTTTTTCCGGTTGCAAAACCGACTGCGCCATATAAGAGCACGAAACCAACGCAATCATCACACCCACTAACAATCCCCCTTGATGGGTGCGTTGGTGAAGAGCCCACATTAAGCTGGAGTGTTGCTGAAGAATTCCTCGAGAGACTCCCAAAACATCTCGTTGAGGAACTTGACCCGAGACTCTTCTTCGGTGATGGGTTGATTGAGAAGATTCTCGATGTCTGCTGTAGTGTCGCAGTAAAAACTATTTCCCATGATCTTGAGTCCTCCGGTGTTTCGGGACTGTGAAGGGCTTGTTTCTGGTTCTATCCCACTTGACTCCAGTAAATCCAGAAAATTGGAGATAGTTGGGTCAAGCTCAGGCCACTCCAAAAATTTACTAGTTGCTTCCTCAGAAAGCAATCGTTTTGGTGGCTTGCTTGGCTGATGGCTTGCATGTCCAGAAAGCTCCTCCTGGACTCTCCTCTCCCAACTGTGCTCCTGGATGCTTGCGGACTCCTCCCTGGAGTCCAGAAAAATCTTTTATGGCTCCACCACTGTTTCTTGGGCCATTGGAGCTGTATAAACAGCAACCTGAGGGCTTGGGAGGCTTACTTTGCTTGTTTCAATCACGCTAAGTCTATTTGTAGTAGTAACGGCCGTTGCCTTGTTAGCTGTCACCAGCTTCACCTGCTTTTGTCCTCCAAGTTTGCGCGTTTGTGTCTCGGGGAGCCGTTTCTTGCCCCAATCATCCAGAAGCGCGATTATCGTCAAGGCAGTCGATCGATGCATTTTCCCACTAAGACCCCGCACAAATGCTTGCTTCCAAGGACAGGTACTGAGTTGTTTTCGCAAATCCCAGTGTTGATCTTCGCTAACGCGTATGCAAGGAGGCACTTTGCACAGGTCAAACTGGGCACCAAAACATCGCCGCTGTCCGTTGCTTGCGTCACTTGATTTTGTACTCCAATTTTTCGTTTTTTGCCAAGCAAAGGTTGTGGGTGCCGGTTAAGATTGCCAGTCATGGCGCACAATGGAGCGAGGGCAACCAGGACCTTGCCATGGCCGGCGAGATCCGTCGCTCGCTTTGTGCAGGCTGCCGCGGCTGCAAACGAGCCTGCTGCGCTCGCTGCTTGCGCAGAACCCCCTTTTGCCGCGCCAACTGCTACGCTCGCTGTCCCTTGCTTCGCTGCGATCGCGTTTCGCAACTGTAGTTGCGCGGTCTGTTTTTGCTTTCTTGCAAGCGTGCGAGCTTGCTGCCAAGCAGCTGCGTCGTCCAGCCGCTCGGCATTTTCCTTTTTGCGAAAACGCCCTACAGAGTCTCGTGGGTACTCTTTGTGCTCTTGCCGAAAGCGGGACGTGTTTAGGTCTGCCTCCTTAGCAAACCTATTGCGGTCCACCGACTGGTGAAAGCGAGGCTGCTGCTTGGGATCTCCCGAAACTTCTCTTTTGGCTTTGCAAACTTCTCGCTGCTCCCCCTCTGTGCTGTAGTGGTGATCTTCTCACCCACTTGCACCATTAAACATGTGATAGTGCTCAGTACGCTGAACGAGGTGCCGATGGCATGTCGTGCTATCTTCCACTTCCACGTGCTGTTTTCGTTGCCGTTCTTCAAAGCGTACTACAAGAATGCAATTGTGGTAAGTCCACACTACTGCAAGCACCTGTAGAAAACTTCTTTGAAGAGATTCTTTGTCAGGAAGTCTGCAGCTTGCCTTGTCCTCGGCACGTGCACGAGCTGAATCATGCCATCTTGTACTTTTGAGCGGATCCAATGCCCACATACGTCAATATTCTTGGTTCGACCCTGAAACATAGTCAAATTTATCAGGTTGATTGCAGATTTGTTGTCTACAAAAATCCTCATCGGCTTCTCTTGTGGAAAGCTGATGTCCTCGAGGAGGTTTCATAGATACGTGACCTCCTGTGTAGCCGATGTAGCAGCCACATACTCAGCTTCTGCAGAGCTGAGTGTGATCAGGTTTTGTTGCTTGCTTATCCACGATACGGCTCCACCACCAAGCAGGCATACAAACCCTGTCATGTTGCATCGATCCTCCTCGGTTCCACCAAAGTCTGCATCCACATGACAATGTAGTTCAAGATCACTTGCAATGCAAAAGCTAAGACTGGCATCGCTTGTGGTTTTGAGGTATCCGGGGGCCCAATCAAGGTCCTTGCATGGTGCCTCTGAGCATATCTCGTTACCGCGTGTGAGGTTGCTGACTGCAAACTGTAGATCCGACCGTGTACAACTCGCAGCATCCATTAGTGAGCTGACTATGCTGCGATAGTCTCTTTTGCTCCTTCCCCTTGATGCTTCAACTGATGAGTGAGAGGAATTGGCACATGTTGATCAGGTATGGCAAAGCGCTCACAGACCTTTGTGGCATAGGTCTGTTGGCTGAATTCAAGCGTCCAAGGTGTACGGTCACGCTTGATGTTTATGCCAAGGTAGAACTCGAAGCTTGGCATGAGTGTCACGTTGACCACCTTTGCCATGGTCGTTGCCGTGGCATTGATGAAAGTGGCTGATGGGCCGATGATCAAGATCTCATCGACGTAGACCAGAACGTAACAGTTCGGTTTCTCTTTTGCTGACCGCCTGTGGAGAAAAAGACATTCGTCGTAGGCTGATGGATGTAAGCTGAGTGTCTCCAACAGTCCTTGGAGCTTGCAATACCATAGAATTGGAATTTTTTTAAGGCTGTACAAAATCTTGAATAGTTTGCACACTCACCCGATGCCATAATCATAACCCTCTGGTTGCTTCATGAACATAGACGTGTCCATCTCCGCGTGCAAAAAAGCGTGCTTTATGTCAAGCTGCTGCACTTCTAGTCCAACACTGTTGCGACGACGAGCATGATACGGGCTGTGGTGTAGAGGCTCATGAGGGTGTAAGTCTTAAAAAAAACTTTTCCCTCCACTTGTGAAAACCCCTTTGCCACTAGAAGGGCTTTATACTTGTCCATACTGCCATCAACTTTTGTCTTGATGTGGAAAATCTACTTGACTCCGAGAGGTTTTGAGTTAGGTGGTAGTTCCAAGAGCTCCCATGTTCCTTGGTCTATGAGGTTCCCATATTCCGCATCCAATACTGGTTGCCACTCAGCTGCATGCTCTCCACTGAGAGCTTTCTTTAGAGTTCTTGACTCTGGAGGCAGTTCCTTGGTCGAAGGAGGGTAGTGAGGTGGGTAGTTGTGAAGTCTACTAGAATGTCTGCGTCCTCTTTGTACACCGAACATGTTGTGATGGCCAAGATACACTCTTCCTCCTCCTTTGCTCTCTGCTGCTCCAACTGATGCTACAAGAGGCGCGTGAAACACATGTCGTGGACTCCGCCTTGAGGATGATGCTGCCGCGTCGCCTACGGACCATGCTTTATAAGCACCACATGGGGTTCGCCATCGCGTACTTTGACCGACTGGTTATCTTGGGGCAAGCCTACAAGGTGGTCTCCATGGAGGGGCAAACGCGTGCCCACCGCCTCCTCATGCGCCTCATCCACATCCGCAAGGGTAAGTAAATCTGGATTTGAATGTTCTTCTTTAAGTGACCAATTGAAGGAGTTGTAGAAGGTCTGGAGGAAATCCGGAGCTAACCTCTGCTTTTCCTCCCATACTAGGCATGTTGGGTTGTATCCCGGCAGACAATGATCCTCTTTGAGTCCCATTTGTAGAACTCCCAGCCCTTCATGTTAGGACTTTGTCCAAGAAAAACTCCCCACAATGCCTTGTCTTCCAGCTTCTTGCGGCACTCCTTTGGTATATGAAAAAGCGCCATGTAACCAAAGGTTCTAACCATGGTGACGTCATGCTTGTCACCATGCCATGCCTGAAATGGCGTTATGTTGGGTAGCGCTACATGTTGTATGTGATTGCGCACCCAAACTGCTTGCCTCAGTGCATAAGGCCACTAGCTATTGCTGAGCAGAGCACCTAGAAGCATAGCTTTCAACGTCTCTTCCATTGTGCGGTTGGCTTTTTCAGCCACACCAACCTGCTGCGGTGTATAGGCAGTTGAAAACTTCTTCACAATCCCCATGTCTTCCAAATGAGACATGAATTCCTCGCTTGTGTACTCTCAGACATTGTCTGAGCGTAGGACTTGTAACTTCGCATTACTTTGCCTCTTTGCCACTGCCAGCCACTTGAAGAAGTAGGTAGGAGCCTCATCCCGAGTGCGTAAAAGATAGCTCCACACAAAACATGTCGCGTTGTCAAAAAAAAGAAGAAAGTATCCGTGTCCTCCATAGATGGAGGCAGCTGGTAGTGGTCCACATATGTCTGTGTGGACTAGTTTCAACTTCGGGCTGACATCACACTTTGTGGTAGGAGGGAACATCTGTCGTGGAAGCTTTGCACGCACGCAGTCCTCGCATGGCTATGTCGTCTCCTTGTTCCCATTATCCTTGATGTCGAGGCCGTTGACTTGCTCCTTCTTGTGCATTGACTGAACAGGCTAATTGCTTACATGGCCCAATCATTTGTGCCACATAGCAAGGTTTGTACCAATGCCTTGGTGGAGACTTGCTGCTGAAAATGGCGAGTGGAGTTCGTCAGACGCTGGTACTCAGAAATCCAGCTCAATCATGCCGTGTGGTAGGAGGCGAACTTCCGCAAAGGTCTTGCCTTCACGACTCTTCAAGGCAACGTGCTCTCCATTGCTGTCGATACGTGCACCTCTCTTCATCAGCTGCCCTAGTGAGAGGAGGTTAATAGCAATCTCAGGTATGTAGAGCACGTCTTTAAACCTGACTTGGGCACCTTGGTACCCTGTCATTGTCATTTTCCCCTTTCCCAGGACTGGAACTTGCTTGTTGTTGGTGACTGTGACAATGCCCTTGAAGCAGGGTAGGATTTCGTGGAGGTAGGCCTTGTCGAAAGTGATTTGGGAAGTGCACCCATTATCCAGGTATCACATGTACGTTGAGTGAACCAGCTTGTTGCTTTTCGTGTTTGATAGCTAAAACACGGACCCCGTGTAGTCATACTTCTTTCTTGTACTTCCCTCCTTTGTCTGCTTCTCTGACCCCTTCTCTTGCTTCTCGGCATGCTTTTCATTTTCATCACTCTTCTTCTCCCCCTTTCCTCTTGAGTTGCTGGCTTGCTTTTTCTGTCTTGCCTGCTCCTCATCCCATAATCGCTTTCTGTAACACTTCTTTACGTGCTGTGGCCTGCCACAATAATGGCACTCATATGAAGGGCGTGATCTTGGCCACTGGTCACGCAAGCTTCGCCAGCTTGCGTTTGGCTTGGACTGGGCACAAGAATGGTCTGAGGCCGGCTTCATCAGTTCTTGGCTGTTTTGCGATGGCTGAGTGGAGCTTACCGCAGCGCTAACACCTTGGTACGTTGTGTTGGTGAGAATGCATTCGTCTTCTCTTGTCAGCTGGCGATGACGCTGCTTAGTGAGAAGCATCTTGCAAATACATGCTTCAGTCACTTCACTTTCATGCTTAAACTTAAGCACCTTCCGCACTTCGTCCTAGTCACCAGTCAGGCCGTTGAGAAGGAAGGCACAAAGACGGGTTCAAATACTGGTGCATCTGTCACTGGAAGTTGGTCACATAGTGATTTTAATTTGTTGATGTACACCTCAATGCAGTCAAAGCTGTTGAGGCTAATGTGTGAAACTTTTGTTCGGAGGTGGGATTTGAAGGTAGGGTCGCCAGACATGTAGGTCTTGACAAGGTAGGTTGCGATTGCTTAGCTGGTTTTCCAGCATCACGAATGAAGCTTGGTTGAAGTACTTGTACCCTGACATCACTTGTGGTGGCGATCTCAAGGGTGGAGGTGCATAGTACCCAGTGTAGAACATCCAAATGCCATGAATCTGGGCCACCTGCTTGAATCTATGTGCCCAGTGAGGGAAGTTCTCTCCGTCAAATTGGTCAATCTTGATCTTATGCAGCTGCAAGGCAGCCGCTATAGGGGGCACAACATTCCAAGACCTTGATATGCCTTGCCATATGGATGCACTTGGGGGCCTTGCACATGGCATTGCTGCTCTATTGCTGGATGAGCTTGGAATGGTGGCGCGGCTGGTGCCATAGCGGGTTGTGCCATGTATGCTTGTGGCAGAGGTGCCTGATCTGCTGGTTGAAACTGTGCCATGAGTGGCACAGCGGGAGCAGCTTGAGGCTGTTGAGCTGCAAACTGCTGTGACATACCTCCTTGGACAGGTTGCATAGTTTGCACCGGGAGAGGCATGACTGGTTGCACAACTGGGGAAGGGCTTGCTTGAGGCAAATGCATGGATAATGCTTAAGATGTTTGTTGCCATTGTATCTGTTGTTGTTGCTACTGCTGAAGCTGCTGTTGCTGAAGCTATTGTTGTTGCTAAAACCACACCAGTTGCTGTTGAAGTTGTGCAATCTGGGCGGCTTAAGCCGCATGTGACTGTTGCAATTGCTGCGTCTGAGATGCTTGAGCGGCATGCATTGGCTGCTCTTGTTGACGGAGGAGCTCTTGAGCTCCCATCTGCTGCCTCAATGCCTCCCTCTCGTGCTCCATAGCTTGTCAAGAAGCGGCTTCTTGTTGTGCCATGCATTGCGCCTCTTCTGCCAAGCGTTGCGAATCTGCTGCTTGGCGTTGTGCATGGTCTGGGACATGGCGTCCTTGATCCTGACCCATATGCAAGCCATGCAAAATAGATTTCTCATCAAGAGCGGGAGAACCTGCCCTCTTATCCTCCACCTCTATGTTGCTCATGGTCTCTGATGCTTTTTTTATGCTTGATGCTTTTTTCTTGTGCAAGCCAAACAGCATGAAGGGCCGGTCGCGTTGCACGCTTAGGAGAAAGCGAACGTCGGTCCTCCTCAAGCTTGTACAGGGATGGTGAAGGACTGCTTCACCAATTCACACTACTGCTGCTACCGCTAGACTAGCTGAACATGAAGCCTAGTGCTCTGATACCATGTTGAGATTTGCAGGTGTGTAGCGAGGACTAGATTTCTTGCTTGTACATGATCTTTTCTTGTGCAGTAAGCTAGCAGACGGATAAGCAGATGAACTTTGGAAATTGAATGTGACAGCGGAAGAAATCTTGATTGATTCCAAGGTACAAGTACGATTTTTGAAAAGTAGAGCCTGAAAAAGGCTACATATGAGCTCCACCACTGCTCCTGGCCAACGCAAGGGGCAACACCTAGCTAGGCCATCAAGGCTGTCAACACAAGGGGTTTTGGTCCAGCACCGTCTTCCAGGTAGACTAGCCTCCAGGTAGTCAAGGCTTCCTCCTTCCGAGGCTGGCAGAGTACTGCCAGGATTATAGGGGTCTCCAGGGCAGACTCGAGCAGAACCTTGGTCTGAGGCACTTCCACATGCTAAGTGCTGCAAAGTCGTGACATGAAGATGACTCCTGCTCATAAACTAAGATGTGCCAGGGCCACCACCTGGGATACTGGCAAGTTGACTACCTTGCTTGCTTAATGAAGCTTCCTCAGGTGCACGGTGAAGTTTTACCGTGACAGTGGTTTTTTTATGTTGGAGCTTCTCATGGATCTGTGAGAGCCGTAGATCACTGTAGCCATAATGCTCACATTGTAGCCCTTCTCATAGATCAGTGAGAACCATAGATCTCCGTAACTGTAATCCTTGCATTCTAGCTTGCCATGCAACCTGTCCAGGTGGTGAGCGGCGAAGCATGCTGAGTCGTGGCCACGGATTTTCTATGCAGATGGTCCCCACCAGGAGCTCACACACCGCCTCATGCTAGAAGCCCAATCAGGCCTTGGCCCACCTGACCGGAGCGCTTAGTCGCACTGCTGAGCTGCGAGTCCCTGCCCCACTAGAGCCATGCATAGTACCCTGTGCATGCCACACACTACTTTACAATCCAAACCCTTTAGGCCTGGTTGCAAGAATTGGACTGGCCTGTACAGTGAAGAACTATCCACGGCTCCGCTCCCGAAATCAACCAAGAAAACTCCCACTCAGCGTATCTTTATCCGATTACAAAACCGACTGCGCCATATCGAAGCACAAAACCAACACAGTCATCGCACCCACGAACATGTTGCATGTTTCTCGGTTTTCTTTCTTTCGGCCGTCATGTTGTATGTTCACCCCCCATCACATAGACATCCGATGGGAGGGTGCTTCCAAACTAGGGCTCTTCGAGTAAGCAAGAGGTTGTACGACAGTATCCAGGTACGAATCCCTACAGGAGGCAGTTCGCGTCGGGAGGGGGGTCGAACTCGTCACCCGGCACAAATGTGTCCTAAAACATCATTGACATCTTGCCCCAACTTCTGGCTAATTTTCCCCCATAAATGGGGGTGACGTAGCTTTTCTTCTCAGAATGGGGGCAAGTTGGAAAACTAGAAGCAATGGGGGTGATCTAGCCAGAAGTTTTCCGAATGGGGGCGACGTAGCAATTTCACTCAAAATGGGGGCGTCTCATACATGGTCGGCCGAAAATGAGGG
>SZWC01004013.1:32653-51795 GCA_023375785.1 Penium margaritaceum | reverse complement strand
AGAGAGATAGAGAGAGAGAGAGAGAGAGAGAGAGAGAGAGAGAGAGAGAGAGAGAGAGAGAGCGAGGCGCAGCCCTTGCTGAGTGCCTTCCCTTCTCAGTGGGGATAGTGAGAGTCTTCAGCTAGTTCTAGGCGCACTTGGAGAGATTTTGCACGCTTCCCCCTACGAACGTTGGGTTGAATTTCGCAGCGCGTGGTGCCCTTGTGTCTGAGAGCGGCTCGCGGTACGCGAGTTAGTGCTCTGAGCAGAGTGTAGGGTTGATTGATGGCCGCCAGAGGAACCGTGCAGAGGAAAGCAGCGGGAGTCGACGCGAAAGGTGGAGGAAGGCGCTCGTTGTGACTGTCGGAGTCCGACAATCGCTCTCAAGTTGTTTACCTCGGAATCCTGTTTCGAAACGTCGAGTCTTACGGATGCTCATGCGGAGATGAGGTGCGATGCGAGCGGGTTCATTGCCTTTTTGGACCGTCGGCCGAGTTAGATTGACTAGATGCGAAGCATGGCTGTAGATGTGAGTGCGCTGCTGATGGTCTTTATCGAGCTGCGGGTGCGCCAAGCCGCGCAGCTCGACCACTGATCAGTGCAGCACGGACCGTCATTCATTCAGAGCGGGTGAAACCGTCTTTCTTTGCATCTGACGTCTGTCGTTCTCTGGAAAGGCTTCGCACTGCGCTCTGGGCCCGCAATGGGAGATGCACTGGCGCGACTCGCCGACAGCATGTGCGCGCACGCGCAACAGTCTCCAGGCCGGAACGTCATGGACGATGAGCGCGCTGAGCTGTGCTTGCGCGTGAAGCCGATCCGCGGCGGCGAAGTCGCGCTGCGCGGCTCGCGCGTCTTGGTCATCGTGCGCAGCTGGTGAAGGTTTATCCCAGTTGGAAAGCACTGTGCACAAGCGCTATCCGGAGTGCTTCGACCGAAAGGACTGGGTGCGCGGGCCCACGTGAAAAAGGTCCGAGTCAGGTGCGCTGATGCCCTCTTTGGGGCAATTCGATGTGGGGTCCCTCATTCATCCACCGGCTGGATCACACGACCCATTGGACTCGTTTGTCTATTACAGGGTCCTCGATTTTGCAAACCAGACTTACACGAGTCCATAATCTTTCCAAGTGTGTATGTATGTCACTAAACAAATAAACCACCATGCATCAATACCTCAACATTCACTCGGACGGCCTAGGGAAATTCGATCAACTACCGTCACATTCCGACAAGGATAAATTTCTGCCGGATGCCTAGTTCGACTCCCCTCCTGACGCGGACTACCTCTTGTCGGGATTTGTACCTGGATCCTGCCGTACCGTTTCCTGGTTCATCGGAGAGGCCTATTCTGGAAGCGCCCTCCCATCGGATGTCCACGTGATGGGGGGTGAATGTTCGGCCGACGAACTGAAAAGTGGAGAAAAGCACAATAAAACAAGCATTGATTCGTCCGGCAACGGAATAATAGATGCCAACATGAGTTGAAAAACCAAAAATTCATCACAGAAACTTCGGTCCAATCAGAAGATTGCTTCCAATCAGAAGCAAGAAACTAGTGAGAGTGGCGAGTGCCAGTGTGAGTCGATGTCGCCACTCTCGTGGGTGCGTTGTTTCTGGGTGCTGTTCTATTAAACGGAATGAATGAGGGTGTGTGTTCGAGAAACTACGTCGAACCTCCCGAGAAAATGAAAACGTCGCCAGCGATTAGCATCGCTATTTACTCGGTCGCTAAAAGAGTACATGCAAGACTGGTTTCCAACAATAGCAGGCCCTCGCATATCTGCGGCTTGAAAATAGGCATAAACTAGACATGAATGTCCGAAGTCGACATTTAGAATTTACTGGCAACCGAAGCAGGTGCCTACCATCGTCGCGATCTGGACTCGGTACTTCGCGTCTATGCAACCCAAGCAGTTCGCGTATAGTTGCCCTTCCGACAATCCTTCTTGCACATTCTCACAACTTCCACCACGTTCGAGAATCATCGTCAAAAGTGTCACAAACTTTCGATTGATTTCTCGATGCACTTAGAAACATCGAGATTTACAAAGATGCAGCCAGCATCTTTGCCGTTGATCTTCGAAGCCCCACGACTCCTCGGCGAAGCTTCTTGATCCGACGACACTCGCAACGCAACACTCACAACGCGACTCTACAAACGTCACATGAAAATCGACTCAACGACCCCGACTATGTCTCATTTGTAAGTCGACACTTGTATACATGTGTTCGATTGTTTTGATTCTTGTCATCAAAGTACACTTACAGCCGGTTATAAATTGTTCAAGTTTCCCTAACTCTAAAGGGTACTTTTGTCGCATACCCACTGCAAATGATGTACACCAAACCAAATTCTCGCAGAAAAAGAACACGGGGGCCACTTTGAGCGAAAAACAACTATATCATCCACGAAAGACAGAAAACACTTTTGAGGGCCCTTGTCAAAAAATCATACCTCCGATGTCCATCAAGCTAAAAACCGTATGGGGACCAATGTAATTCTCCGTATACCCACTTTCCACACCGGCCAATGTAACACGAAAGCATAGAAACAGGACCCCATTCTAGTCTCGCGCTACAAGGAAAGGAAGGCAGTTGCCATTACCAGTAGACCACACATTTACAACATTCTACTCTGACTTGGCGACATTGTCATTCAGTGCTACCATTGGAGGGTTGCATACGTGTCTCCTTAGTGTCCAATGATCGAGCGCCGTTCATCTGCGTCTTACGATTACCATCCACCTTGTGCAAACTTTCTGTGCAAGCACAGTTGTCTGCCTAAACCGTGAAAACAATCATTGAACCCTTATGTCGTTATTTGAACAAGTGACTGAAGTCAAACCTACATTCCGCACACGTTTGTGCACAACCCATCAAGAATGAGTGCCAGGGCGGGCCCGGTCTGTTTGTCTAGTGCACGTCGATTGCCGCGCCTGGGGAGCACGCCTCATGTTGCCACATGGACTGTACGGAAAACCATCTCAAACCATTCGCTTTCATGTGATTAACCTGTCAAACATAATGCTGCGCACTGCCATCGTTTCCGCATGAGGGCCCCGTGCGACACATGAATTGTGGATGTCGGCAAATATGTGGTACATCTTATCCATCGCACAAACATGGCCACCAATGACGATAGGAGTGGAGTTCCGAATAGGCCGAGCCGATGGGAAGAAGCCGGTGCGTGGGGTGGAGAGGAAGCATTGCGGAGAGCAGCCATCTTTCATTTGTGGGAAGCCGCAACTGCATGGGCCACCATTAAGGCTGAGTTTGACCATTGGGTAATGTGTAACGGGATGCCATCATGGATATCCGCAACACCCCCACCGGAGACTATGGTTGGGATCCTGGACAGGCGTATGCCCACTCCGCATCCACCTAACACTCATGGTCCGTGGCAACCCAGGCTGTATATACAGCCATGGAGCCCTTAGTGTGGCAGATGGTGGGCATGCGTAAAACTTATCCATGAATAATTTCTACATGTGTCCACTACATTCCTAGCATGCCAGCACTTACAATGGCAAAGACATGGCATGTGTCGAAGTTAACATGAATTTCATTCATTTTCTGTCCATTAAAGTTCTATCCAGCCTTGAGTGTGGCACAAACTGGACATGTGGTATACTTGTGTACGAATTCATGTACAATGTGACAAATGATAATGTGCAACTCCTGTCCTCTATGCTACATAGTGGGCATGTGTCATTTTCATGCAGTAATTCATCCATGTTGTGTCCACTCATATGCAAACTCTCTAAGCAATTTGAATGTGTGTTCATTTTGTACTACTTTTCCATGTGCATGTTCCTTTGCACTGACCATCACCATCTTAATTCTTGAGCTTTCAACTGCTACAGCACTATAAACATCATGTGTTGTGTGCGTCGTATGTAGCATGTATCATCCCAACATCGGCATCCATTTACACTCATGTCTACGTAGTGCACAAGTAAGTTACTGTGCTTGCATGAAACTATATTGTACCTTGTACTGGCAGCTAGTGGCTTATACAAAAAGTACAATATTGAACTATCAATGAACAAGGTCCCTTCGCTTGTAATTACTGACTTTGAGCAGCAAGCAATGACCAAATGGAGAAGTACATGACATTGAAAGCAACTTTGCAATCATGATGCCTAGTAAAACAGAGGTGTTAAGTCACATTTACTAATCCACAATTGAATGTACATTGGTAAGTCGTGCACAAAACATATGACCTCACAAGTAGGACACTTTGCCCCTCCACTCAACTATTGGCATGCATCCAGAAAGTCTTCCCCAAAGGGGGCTGCACACATGCCCGTACATGGGTTGGCCACTTGATATCTGGCCTCCTCCGCCTCTGTCTTCCCTAGGTTGAGATTGGCCAACTTGCAACAAATGACATCTGCATCCTTCATCTCACATCCCATGTCATGGGCCACATGTGCGATGGCCCTGTGCCGGTGCAATGTCAGATTTGATTACCGCTTGGCCACCGTCTTCAGCAGGACATGGATCTGCCTCACTTGCACAGAAAACAAAAACAAAACAAAGCAAAGTTGAGGACATAGAATTCAACACGTATGCACCAATGGCCATCAAGGTATTACATGGACAAGGGAATTACCTATTCTCAGGAAGTACGGCCTCTACGCGGCTGTTTGCATTGCGGTGGTTCCTTTTCCTTGGACGAGTCTGAGGGGGTGGAGCTATCATTTGACTCTCACTCCTCAGACTCACTTGTCACATAATCTGAGGCCCTTTCCTCCTATGACCAGCCAATGGAGGACGACTTGTTGTCCATTGTGTTCTTTGCTGCCCCTACCAGACTCCCAAAGTTGTCAACCTGGGAGGAAACCGCGGGGTTTGCTGCTTCACCCGCTGCATCACTTACACCTACATCATCTCCTGCTATGGCTGCTAATGGTGCTACCTCACATGCTCCATCCGTTCCTGCAGAATCGCCACCACCTGCTGTTACTGCTGCTAATACTGCTTCACACAATTCTGCTTTACCCGCTACATCACTTACGGCTGCGTCATCACCTGCTGATTGTCCAGGCTGTCCTGGGCCTCGCCCACCATCACCTCGCATCTCACATCCTCAAGCAAGCTATCTAGCCCAAGCTACAGCAATGTTAGCTAAGGAGATGGCATGTGGGTTTATGCATTTTTGCGGCCCATGTCCAACCAAGTCGTAATGACTGCAGATGTGGTCCCTCTTGCGACGCTCATACGGGTCCTTCCGCTCGAAATTTGGCCTCTCGGCTCCGCACGTCTTGCCTAGCGGGCTCCACTCCTTCTTTGTGTACTTCATGTCGCATGCACCGTCAATGAGGCCGCCATGGGCACGAGGAACATAGTCGACGCTTCGATGCACCACAATGCACTACAAGGCGAGAACCCCCCACGAGCCGCTACTGCCGATGTGGATCAAACAATTGTTTCCGGTGAATGGTACAACTGTAGTTGAAAGAAGCACATGGTAGCCATGCATGATCGGAGGTAAATTGCATCTCGGGAAACCGGCAGGATGTGATACATGAAAGGCTGTCAAAATCAGATGCAAATGCGGTGGAACACACGGACTCGTTTCAGAAGGATGGATGTACAATTTGTTAAACTTTGGCGATCCTTCAAGCCACGGATTGACATGACGCAATGGGATTCATCATATGCAATGCGTTTCTACAAGCCAAAGCGTTGCATTATCCTATGTAAGACCCACGTCATGAAGGCGTCGGAGACCTAACGAACCACGTCAAAATGTTTCCATGTTACGAGTACGGCCGTTGACGACGGTCGTTTTTGTCAGGATGAGATTCACGTGGTGCAGTCCTGACGTTTGTCTGATCGCCTCTAGTGGTTCACGTCTACTGTTTTGGGCGAATCTGAGACTGAGCGTGAGCTTTCTGGTCGCCTCACGCTATGTGAGCAGGAATTTAGAGACAGACAGTTTGCAAAGGGAATAACATCGTTTGCGTTAGTTTTTAACACAAACATGATCACAACATTTATAGGGCTAGTCAAGAGCTTTTCAACGCACCAAACCGCGCACAATTCGGCCAAACGTAGCTCAAGTTATGCTTGCCGAAGCGCAGGTCTTACCCACCACAGAAGCCTGACGCCGCCACTCGCCGTGGCGTCTTCGTTCACGTGCGAAGCGCCTTTCACAAGGCGCATATCCCATTGCACATGGTGTGGGGATCTCCTGCACTGTTTCCATGCACCCTACCCTCTTTTGGGTCGTGTTTGGTGATGGGGTGTGACGAGGTTCGAAACCTGTCCGCGGACCTGCAGTCAGAATTTTGACCAAGTCCCCGAGTAACAAAACGTAATACTGAGTTTCGGACGTCGAGCCAGGATTTTGGCTAAGTCCCTCAGTAACAACCTGCACTACTGGATCCGGTGGATGATCCGCCGGATCAGGTGGATCATCCACCGGACGCCTCGGCAGGCCTATCGGAGCATTTTCTCCAGATGGTATTTTTGTTACTCGGTCCGGTCGATTATCGACCGGATTTCGAGTCGCAGCCGGCTCCCAGAGCCGCTGCGCATACCCCAACTTTGGAAAGCCATATCTCCCTCGATACTTGTCCGATTCNCCTGCACTGTTTCCACGCACCCTACCCACTTTTGGGTCGTGTTTGGTGATGGGGTGTGACGAGGTTCGAAACCTGTCCGCGGACCTGCAGTCAGAATTTTGACCAAGTCCCCGAGTAACAAAACGTAATACTGAGTTTCGGACGTCGAGCCAGGATTTTGGCTAAGTCCCTCAGTAACAACCTGCACTACTGGATCCGATGGATGATCCGCCGGATCAGGTGGATCATCCACCGGACGCCTCGGCAGGCCTATCGGAGCATTTTCTCCATATGGTATTCTTGTTACTCGGTCCGGTCGATTATCGACCGGATTTCGAGTCGCAGCCGGCTCCCAGAGTCGCTGCGCACACCCCAACTTTGGAAGGTCATATCTCCCTCGATACTTGTCCGATTCCGGCGAAACGACTTCCACCGGATTCAGCGACTCGTCAACTCTCAGGGGCAATCCTCCATTTTAGGATCCAAGCAAATTTCGAGTCGCCAGATCCACCGGAGCGGTGTTTCCATTTTCTGGCAGCTTGTCAGCGCCTCCCGACGCCGCACTTGGGTATGCGGAGGGGCAATTTTTTCTACATTCTCCCCCTTATCCTTCCATGCCCGCTGCTCCTGCTTGCTCTCACTCATCTTCCGCTGCGCCCTCTAGCCCATCATAGCTGGTTATCCCAAGTCCGGCCACGCTCATCGCGTGCCGGTCTGCGGGTTGCGCTTTGGTCAAGCAATCAGCAAGCATGCTGTGCGTGCTGCAGTGCTGCAGCACCACCTGCCCCTTCTCGACTATGTCCCGTGCGCAGTGATAATGCACGTCAATGTGCTTCGTCTTTCTGTGCTGCGTCGGGTTGTTGGTGAGCGAGATGGAGCCGGTGTTGTCCTTGTCCACCACCGTAGGCTCCAGTTGCGGCACGCCCAGCTCCCCCAGCAACCTGCGGAGCCACACAGCCTCCTTGACCGCCTCGGCCAGCGCGATGTACTCAGCTTCCACTGTGGAGGTGGCGACGCAGTCCTGCTTCCTGCTGCACCACGAGACCGCTACACCAGCGAGGAAGAACACGTAGCCGGATGTGGACTTCCGCTTGTCCACATCGCCAGCGTAGTCTGCATCCGTGTAGCAGACCAGACGCAAAGGGTCCGCCCGCCCTTTGCCCTCGAACCTCAGGCGCGCGTGCCGCGTTGCCTGCAGGTAGCAGAGGATGCGCTTGACCGCTTGCCAGTGTAGTGGCCCTGGGTCGGCCACGTACTGGCTCACTTGGCCCACCGCGTAGGCCAGGTCCGGTCGAGTCGCCACCATGGCGTATATGAGGCTGCCCACCGCCGAATGGTAGGGCACCCCTGTCATATCCTCCCGCTCTTCTTTTGTTTGCGGCTCCATTGCCGCACTCAGTTCATAGGTCGTGGAGACAGGACTACACACTGGTTTGCAGTCCTCCATGCCGTAACGCTTCAGCACCTCGGCCATGTATTTGGCCTGTCCCAGCTCAAGCGTGCGCGCCCTCCGGTTCCGCGTAATGCTCACCCCGAGGTAGAACTCCAGCTCCCCCATGTCCGACATCTGGAACCTGCTGCTCAGCTGCTCTTTCAGCTGTTGTAGGCTCGGCAGGTCTGAGGAGCACAAGATCAAATCGTCCACGTAGAGTGCGACAATCTGATGGAGCTTCTTGCTGCACCGCACGTACACACTGTGATCTGCCTCACAGCGCTTGAAGCCGAGTTGTGCCATGAAGCTGTCCATCTGTTGGTACCAGCAACGGGGCGATTGCTATAGCCCGTACAAGGACTTCCGCAGCTTGTACACCTTGCCCTCCGGTGCCTCCACCCCCTCTGGTACCTCCATGTAGATTTCTTTGTCGATGATGCCATTGAGGAAGGCCATCTTTACGTCCATTTGGTGGAGCTCCATGTCCTTCGTGGCTGCCATCGCAAGGATCGCCCGGATGCTTGTGAACTTGGCGACGGGGGCAAACGTCTCATCGTAGTGCTCGCCCTTACACTGTGCGTACCCCTTCGCCACGAGCAGCACCTTGTACTTGTCAACCACACCTTCCTTTGTGAACTTGGTCTTGAAGACCCACTTGGAGCCGATGACCTTGGCGTCTTTCGGCCTGTCAACCAGCTGCCACGTATCATTTTTAGCAATGGACGCCAACTCCGACTTGATGTCGGCGTCCCACTTCTTTCCCTCGGGCCGCGCAAGCGCCTCTTGCACGGTCGTCGGCTCCGTTTATGCAGCCAGCATGCACCGCGTCATGCCGATCCATCGACCGGTGCCTGCGTCGAAACGCTTCCCCGCTCTCCGCTGTCTCCCGCTACGGCGCGGCAGTCTTCGCGTATCGTCGCTCTGCTGCGATCCCTTCGACTCAGCCCGCTCCTGTGAATCATCGACCGGACGGCTCCCCGAGGATCCCTCCCGCTCCGGTGAACCATCAACCGGACGGGCAGCACGTTCGGAGGATTTTTCTCCGACGCCCGACGCGAACTCCGCCGGGAGTGCGTGCTTTGGCACCAGCGGTGCCTCCTTCGACGGATCATTCCGCCGAATCTCTAGCCCAGCTGCATCGTTGTCGGAGTCCTCCGTGTCCGCTGTTGCACCTGCTACACCGCCGCGCTCCGACGCCGTATCATCGACCTCCGCATCCGCCGGCTGCTCCTCGTAGTCAAGGAGCTGGAACCACTCCCCCTGTTTTGGAGTTTTCCCAACGCTCATGTCGTTGCTGCTGCTGCTGAAGCTTTGCTGCTCGTCAAACTCGACGTCACAGCTGCGGATGATCTCTTCCGTGCGCGGGTCCCAGAGGCAATGCGCGTTTTGCGCGCTCTCGTAGCCGAGGAACAAGCACGGCTTCGCCCGCGGTTCCAACTTGTTGTTGTGTCGTTGCGCCGCCTGCACCATCGCGTGCGCCTTGCACCCGAACACCTTCAGGTGCGCCACGTTTGGCTTGCGTCCGCTCCAAACCTCCTGCGGCGTCTTCCAACCGCCCTCACCCTTTAGCACCGCTGTTGGGGTGAGGTTGATGATGTAGCTCGTTGTACGCACAGCCTTTGCCTCGCGGCAACCCCGCATCCACAAGCATGGTCCGCACCATGTTGAGCAGCGTCTGGTTCGCCCGCTCCGCTACTCCGTTGGATTGTGGCGAGTGTGGCGTAGTGGGTTCCCACTTGATGCCCTGCTGCTTCATCCACCCGCTGTAGCCCACGTACTCTCCGCCATTGTCGCTGCGTAGCGCTCTGACCTTCCGGCCAGTCTGCCTCTCCACCGCTGCGACGAACTCCTTCAGCCGGTCCAGGACCTTACCCTTTCGCTTCATGAAGAACACGTAGAGCTTCCTGCTGCAATCGTCAATGAAGGTGACGAAGTATCTGAAGCCGCCGTTTGACGGCATTTTGAACGGTCCGCATACGTCGCTGTGCACGACCTCCAACAGGTCCTTTGCGCGGGTCGCATTCTCGTTGAACAGCTTGCGCCGCGCCTTGCCCAAAATGCAAGGCTCGCACTTTTTGTGCGCTACTGCATCTGCTGCCACATCTGCACCGTCGATGACGAGGCCGCGCACCATGTCGTGCTTTGCCATTTCCTTAACGATTGCGGGCGTCGAATGCCCCAACCGTCGGTGCCAGAGCTCCAGATCAGCGCTTCCTCCCTTGGCCATGTTGACGACGCGCTCCTACGAATCTACTGCGTCGGATGCCGCGGGGACCACCTTGGTCTCCACGATGTAGAGACCGCCCTCGCGCTTCGCCTCCAGCACGACCTCGCTGTCGCCGTTGATGCGCACCACTGCACCTTTCCTGTGGAAGAGCACCTCATACCCCTTGTCCGTCAAGCGGCTGACACTCAAAATGTCAGCCAGGCCGGGAACGTGCTGCACATCACGGAATGTGCAGAGCTCCTTCTTACCGCCCACCACGACTTCCACCTCCACGTCGCCTTGGCCGGCCGCCGGCTCGACTTTGTCGTTCGCGACCACCATTGACTTGGAGGACTTCTCGTAGGTGACGAACCCCACCTTCTTGACTTGGGTGTGCTCCTCGGCCCCGGAATCCAGGCACCGCCTGTTGGCCTTCTTGAGGAAGTGATTCTTGTTGCCGTTGAGGAGCGACCTGCCCTTGCTATTTTTGCCGCCGGTCTTCGCCTCCTCCGGGCACTCACGGGCCCAATGGCCCTCCTTGCCGCAGTTGCGGCACTCACCTTTCTTGGCGCCCTTCTTGCCGCCGCCCTTTCCGCCACTTCCTCGGCCCCCGCTTCTGCCACCACGCGTTTTGGTGACGAGGGCCGATGAGGAAAACGAGGACTCCCCGCAGCTCCGACGCTGCGCCTCGTTGCGGATGTACTCTACGACCACGCCATAGGTGAGCTTGTCCTCCGATCATCCTCCAAGGACGGTGATGAGTGGGCCGCAACTGTCAGGTAGGGCCATGAGGAGGGCCATCGCCTGCAGCTGCGTGTTGATCTTCCACCCCACGTCATTGCATTACGAGGCGAGCGACTCGATCTGCTGAATGGCGGAGATGATATCATCTCCCTCCTCGATTCTCACCGTGAGGAGTCGCTTCATCGCGAAGATTTTTTTCGCTAGCGACTTGGATTGGTAGATGCCACAGAGCTTTTGCCAAGCTTCGGCTGCTAACTTGCAGCCTTGGAAGTAGCCCCACTACGACTCAGCTGTCCCGGACACCAGGAGCATGAGCGCCTCCGTGTTCTTCTTTTCGAAGGCCTGCTTCTCCGCGTCCATAGCAATCGCCTCTGTGAGCACCTCCTTTCCCAACATGACATCCAGCAGCCCCTTATGCGAGAGGTGCAGTTTGAACTGCCACCTCCATAGCCCGAAGCCTGGGCCACTTGCATACATCTGAATGGGATGCGTCTCCTTCTGCGCCATGTGCGCAGCTGCTACTCCGACGAGTTCTCAGAACTTCACGGCAACATCCAAGATGACGATCCCATGCGCTGCGGAACACGAGAACGTTGAAGGCATTCAGACCCGTGGGCCCATAACCCTTTGTCAGGATGAGATTTGCATGGTGCGGTCCCGACGTTTGTCTGATCACCTCTAGTGGTTCACGTCTACTGTTTTAGGCGAATTTGAGACTGAGCGTGAGCTTTCTGGTCGCCTCACGCTATGTGAGCAGGAATTTAGAGACAGTCAGTTTGCGAAGGGAATAACGTAATTTTGCATTAGTGTTTTACATGAACATGATCACAACATTTATAAGACTAGTCATGAGCTTTCCAACGCAACAAATCGCGCGCGATTCGGCCAAGCGTTGCTCAAGTTATGCTTGTCGAAGCGCAGGTCTCACCCACCACAGAAGCCTGACGCCGCCTCTCGCCGTGGCGCCTTCGTTCACGTGCGAAGCGCCTTTCCCGAGGCGCATATCCCATTGCACATGGTGTGGAGATCTCCTGCACTGTTTCCATGCACCCTACCCTCTTTTGGGTCGTGTTTGGTGATGGGGTGTGACGAGGTTCGAAACCTGTGCGCGGACCTGCAGTTTGAATTTTGACAAAGTCCCTCAGTAACAACCTGCACTACTGGATCCGGTGGATGATCCGCCGGATCAGGTGGATCATCCACCAGACGCCTCGGCAGGCCTATCGGAGCATTTTCTCCAGATGGTATTTTTGTTACTCGGTCCGGCCGATTATCGACCGGATTTCGAGTCGCAGCCGGCTCCCAGAGTCGCTGCGCACACCCCAACTTTGGAAGGTCATATCTCCCTCGATACTTGTCCGATTCCGGTGAAACAACTTCCACCGGATTTAGCGACTCGTCAAATCTCAGGGGCAATCCTCCATTTTAGGATCCAAGCAAATTTCGAGTCGCCAGATCTGCCGGAGGGGAGTTTTCATTTTCTGGCAGCTCGTCAGCGCCTCCCAGCGCCGCACTTGGGCATGCGGAGGGGCAATTTTTTCAACATTTTTCGCGTTGTTGCTGAAATATATGGCAAACATGTTAAAAACGTGAAACATATGTCAAGCATGCCCATGACTCACACTAACCGGGGGCACATATGTCATGTCGTTTTCAAGTGAGGGCTCGTCAGTTACTTCGATTCCGACTATGGACACGGTGTGCGTCTCGGTTTCGACTTTGGACTCTGCAGTCGGTTTGATTTCGACTATGGGCACTAGGGATTTATCGACCGGAAAAATGGACATGCAACAACTCCGTCCAACTTGTTAATAGAAGGGTTTGTGGTTTTTCGTGAGTGGTCTGTAAGAAGTTTGCATGGGGGGTCCGATACTCCCATGCATTAAAGGAGAACATGCTAGGCCCCGCTATCGCGTGGCTCAGCAGGTGCCTGTGCAAGAATAAACCACAAAACCCCGAGTGTAATTAGGGGGCGGGTTTTTTCATAGTTTGTACATCAAATGAGGGTATGAAGTTGAGAAAAGCATTATACAAAACAAACAGGAATTTTCAACTCCCCATTCATGGAGGTGGGATTCCTACGGACGCCCATCCGCCGGAATCCCCGGCGAAGTCTCCCTTCCACCCCCCACCCCACTCCCCCCCTCCTTCTGGCAGCCCACCGGCCGCCCGTACCATTGCGGCCCTCAATTGTGAGGGCCTCGATCGACGGATGGGTCGGTGGACAGGTGGCCTGCTAGAGGCGGAGGGAGTGCAGGGTAAGGGGGGGTCGACAAAGTGCCGACCGACGGATGTCGTCTGGCAATCTCCCTCCCTCCCCCACCCCTCGAAACTAACGCGGCCCTCCATCACGACGGCCGTGATGGAGGGCCTCATTTTACCAGGCATGCCCGCTTTCGCCATGCTTAAGGAAAGACATGCGTCTATGTTTGAGCATGGTGAAAACGGGGGGGCGGATAGGGCTTATCTTCGCCAGACAGGGGTGAATGGGGGCTTATTGTTCCGACAGAGGGGTATATGAGGCTTTTTTTTCTGACGGAGGGGCGCATGAGGCTTATTTTTCCGGCGGAGGGGTATATGAGAGTCATGGGTAACAAAACAGGGGGTAATCGGCATTTTCACCATATAGCAAATTATACCAAACAGGCCAAACTTTACACCGTGTTATGCCTTGTAACTCATACCTATTCACCATGTACGCTCCAATTGGCATCAAACTTGATGTTAGAGCGTAACGGTGCTGGAGAGGCACCCGACTGCTTTATTGATTGGGAGGACTACCTCGCAAAATTCGTTAGCGCATCTCCCTCGTCAAGACTTTGAAGACCTCCCAACTACAACGTAAAGCAAGCGGGTGCATTTGACGACTTGTAGCAGGTCTTCGACGATGGAGAAGCAAAACGTGCTTATGCACACAAAACTTGTAACGGCAGCAAACGCTTTTGTGGCAGGCTATGCGAGAGTTGGGTCAACTGCGACAGATCCAACAACCAATCCGGGTACGAGTCCAATGGCAGTACACCAGTTGCCCTTATCGACAGTCTCAATGTCTATAGCGGGAACGACAGATGGCACTAGACGATCGACGCGGATCAACAAGGATCAACAATTGCAAGCCGTATCGCCGCGCTCAAGGGGATCAACATCCATCCGCTCTAACAACTCAAGGTCGCGAAGGAGGCTCTTTGCAACGCAAGTGCAAGGGAAGGTCTCGTCAAGAGGAAGACCCAACTCTTGAATGAACCAAAGATTCATCCAATACCTCCCAAATCATTTGATCTTGCAAATTCCAAAGGAATGACGGCTCGCATGTGGCTCACAAGATTGGAGGTGTACTTCACCAATGTGGGGGTCAACGTCGGTATAAAGAGAATTGACATCGCAGCCGCGCTTCTGTGTGGCACAAAGTTTAGTCGGTGGTCTAATCTTAAGGCCATCCAACAGCAGCAGGAGACCGGCAGGGCCTCATCAATGACCATCGGCACCCGTTCCATATCATCAACCATAGGCGTTCTACCCTTGGAACAACCCGCTATGGCAAGATGCACTGACTCAACCAACTGACTAGAGTAAGTTCTCCCACACTATGTTCACACATTTTGGACAACCGAATGATAAGTCTAGCGCTTGGTACAAACTCTAGAACCTGTGTCAATAGTCCACCATGGAAGAATACACATGTAGACTTTGTGAGATCATCATTGGTGTAGACACCACCCCCCGCGAACTTTGTTTTTACTACAGCATCGTTAGTCACCTCCACGCACCTGACATGGACGTCGGTTGGAAGCTATCCAATCAGCACTTTCTACGTGGCGTAGATCCAGCAAGCTCGCCAAATCTATCCCGGCGGTAAGAGGCAAAAGATGAGATCTCAGGTTGTACGGAAGGAAATTGCATGAAACACATCCAAATGACTTACATTGGCACATCAACACTTCCAAACGTTGTGTTCCCCCAAACACCAAGCAAGAAACACATCCAAATGCTGCGTTTCTGTGAAAGGCGCTACCACCAAAGCATGGCAATGCGTCTTGTGACACTTCGGTGTGCCACAAAGATCATTACATCTCCAATCGTTGATTCGTCTAATCGAACAAACCGAAATGAGATGTAGCTGACCACTTACATTCATCACTATCATTTGTGCCCAGTGTTTTTAGGCACGCCCCAATACACTAATTCTTCGTGACACATAAACAAGACTTTTGTCTGTGCCAGTGGTCACAAAGGACCAAAAGATCTTTTACTCTATGAGGGGAAAACACTTGTTCCCAATAAAAAAATGGCACAAGTGAGTTTTGGAACACAAAACATCATGACTAGTCCATTGTGTCATACAAAGTAAAACATGATGTGTGTCACAAAACGTCATGGCAAGTCTTTTGTAACAGAAAAAATCAGAACATGGTTTCCGTGCCAAGATTAGAAAAGTCCGTGACTTGAGAACATAAAACTCCTCAGAGACTTCTTAATCCCAAAATTGCTGTCATGATGTTTCGGATCCAAGAAATGCCCGCCTTCACGCAGGCTATACTTCTACGGGAAAACATAACACCCGAATAATACTTCTAGGTCTTCCATTTGACATTAAAACATCAACTCTTGCTTTGTGTTCTCGCATGGCTACAAACAGTTGTATGGTTCTTTTGTATCCTAGAGAGAACCCCCACAGGTTGTGTCAACGGAATGGTAACCTAGTTGATGTTTCCTCTTCATCCTAAAAAACACAATGCAATGTTATCGGGCTACCTTGCGATGTGGGAACGTGAGCCAAATTCCATCTTTATGTGCTTTAGCATACAAAGACATGAAAGGACTTCTGCATCCCCTCAGAAAGCCAACAATACTTCGTGTTCAACACGGAAACCAATGTAATGTCCTCTATGACCACGGAACAAGCACCATTGTCTCTGACAAAACGCTGGCGTGCCATGTCAACATACTTCATGTGTCTTTTGAGATTAAAAAATGCAAAAACTATTATGTTTGTGATACATTGCGCTCGACATGCATTATGGATTCACATAATGCATTAAAAGCACGACGCATTTGTCACGGAACACTACAAATGTCTTCCAAGAATCAGAAACGGAAACTCCAATGTCTTTTGTGTCATGAAGCATGGAATATGGTATTTTGACTCGGGCTCGACTTCTCAAAATCCTAGGGTTACTTGGAGTACTTCTTCTGGCATAGGATCATTTAATCTAGCATGTTCACAATGATGAGGTTGATGCATGGAGAGCGTAGTGCGCTCTCGCGGTTAGTGGATGACGAACGTAGGGGAGACCTTGTTAGATCTCCTCAAATACGACTTGTGTACGTCTTCCTTTAACGAAGGAGGTCCTTCAACCTCTGTCCTGACAAACGGCTTAGGCACCATAGCCTCCATGCATCCTCCAAGAAATGGTTACTACAACTTTGTTTCGCCTCATGACGACTTAGGAACCGCACGCTTTGCCACGCATATGTTCAATACACGGTTCCATTGTACTGCGTAGTGAATGAACGCGCATCAGCTACCCTTGCAGGAGCATGAGGTCTGCAAAATGGCACACTCCGTGCAGTCAAAGGTGTTGTAGCAGCAAGTGCAACAAAGCCAGCCTTCCTCGTACTTCAAACAATCTGGAGTGAACTCCACGGTCGAAAACTCACAGCCGCAACAGCAGCATCAGTAGTATTAAGAGTGCCTCCAACCTTACCTTTCTGAGCATCAGAGGCCCCATCCCCCACCAACGAAGTCTTGTGGCAGATCTTGAGTTCATTGGCACCCGTTTTATCGACACGTCTCTTGGTAAGTCTACGTTTCTCTCTTTTTTAACTATGTGTTTGCTTTAGTACCTAACCAACTCAATTTTGGTCATGCAGACCTCAGCAAGTTTTGCATGAATGCTGCCAAGTGGTTTAAGGACTATGGGACAAAAAAATTGCATCGGCCGAAATAATGGAAGACTGGAATTGGATCGAGAAAGGGGTTGAATGCCAGGCGCTACACCGAGTTTTAAGAATTTTCACTGGTCCCATGACTTACCTGCAACTTGGTGGCTGTTGCTGCAAGCATGGTCAGCTCAATCCCAAATTGGTCAATGTTCGCTCTAGATCTTAATCAGTTTTTCCAAAATGATTGAGTGAAGTTAAACCCACATGGTTCGAACAAGTATTTCACTGAATTCATCGTCCAAGTTGGAACTTGTGACGAGCAAAACAGGCCACTGTACAAGGCTTACAGGGGTGGCGTCGTTTTGGAGTCCGTGGCAACGTGGTACCAATAGGTAAGCTCCCTGTTATGTTGCTCCAAATGCCAGTACATACTGTCGTCCGTATTCTCACTCAACGAATTTTGCATGTGCAGGGAAATCCAATTCAAAAGAAGCAAAAAGATACTCATGCCTCAAAACCAGCATCCTGTGGGGGTCAAGAACATACGGAACAAACTAATCTGAACATTCTAGAAAGGAAAAGGGTCTTGAGCAATGAAAAGGCTAGCAAGGTTAAGAAAAGCGGAGAAGGGGCTAAGAACATTGGGAAACATCACGGGAGAATCGTGATTGATCTGTATGAGCATTCTAGTGCGGTCGCACATTCGAGTGGGGCCTTGTAGACGGGTGCGGCCGCAAAGTCGGGTGTGGCAGCGTAGTCCAATGTGGCTGGGCAGTCAGGTGCGACTGAGTAGTCAGGTGTGGCCACGCATTCGGGTGCTTCCGAGCAGTCGGGTGCGTCCGAGCAGTTGGGTGCTACTGGGCAATCAGGTGCGGCCGGGCAGTCAGGTGCGGCCGTGCAAGCTGGTGCGGTTCGCCAGCCGGGTGCGGCAGGGCAGTCGGGTGCTGCACTTGGGTAGTCGCGTGCTGCGTTGGACAGTCCGGTACCCGACAGGCAGTTGGGTGCTCCGGTTGCGGAATCGGGTGCCGACGGGTAGTCGGGTGCTGACGGGCAGTTTAGTGCCGACGAGTAGTCAGGTGCTCACGGGCAGTGAGGTGTAGCATTCGGGCAGTCAAGTGCTTTGGTTGGGAACTTGAGCATGGTCAGGCAGTCAGGTGAGGTCGAGCAGTCAGGTAAGGTCAGGCAGTCGGGTGAGGTTGGGTAGTTAGGTGTGGTCGGGCAGTCTAGTGTGGCCGGGCAATCAGGTGAGGGCGGGCAGTTGGGCAAGGGCGTGGAGGTGGGAACTGGTGACAAGACGGGAGTGGGTAGGTAGTCCGGCGCCTCTAAGTGGACGGCTCCCTCCTTGATGGGTTTCGTCGAGCAAACGGGTATAGCCGTGCCGGTGGGTGGTGCGGAGAAGTCGGGTGCTTAGGAGCAGTCGAGTGTTCCTGAGTAGGTCGGCAGTGTTGATTGTTTGGGTTACCAATCTAGTGGCACTAAGTACACAGGTGTTGCTTAGCAGTTGGGTGAACAATCCGATGGCGCTACGCAGTCGGGTGTTGCTGAGCATTCGGGTGCTGCTGAGGAGTTGGGTATTATTGAGCAGACTTGTGCTTTTGAGCAGTTGGGTGCTGCTCAAATGTCAGGCTCCACTCAGCTGTCTGATGCAGCTGAGCATTTGGGTGTGCCGATGAAATCTGGCATGCCCAACCAGTCAGATTGAAGAGCTGAGCACATTACCACTCACGAGTACACCGATGATGTGATATGTGCTCGAAAAGATCTTATGAGTAAATGTTTTTTGCTATAATGCATCACCAACGAACGGGTGAACTTGCGAGAGTTCTAAACTATTTTGTGATTTTCTCTAGCAGGCTGACACTTTCAACATAATATTGGACGCTTTTGAGGTGCATTCGCTGACGCCACCAGAGTCCAAGGTGTCAACAGCCACAATTGCACTCACAACAACTGTTCCTGCCCGAGCTCCCAGTATGAGGTTGAAATGATGTTGAACCGACTCGAAGATCTTTTCCATCATGGACGGAGCGTGGTGTGCTTCCTCCAAGAAAGTGGGACACATTGCTTAAGGATTGTTCATCAAGCGACAACCAGAACACGTGCAGTTGAAGGAGAAGGTAAGTCCTTGTAGGTAGGTTGCAATCGTTGTAGCACCTGTGATAGAGTTTCTTTCTAACTCCATTTGTGCATTGCAAGGATAACTGCCGAGGAGTTAACCCCGGAGTGCCTAAAACATAGGTAAGGGCGATTCTTTCATAGGAGTATTTGCTATCATCATGTGTGTGTGTGTGTGTGTGTGTGTGTGTGTGTGTGTGTGTGTGTGAGT
>SZWC01004012.1:132777-146325 GCA_023375785.1 Penium margaritaceum | reverse complement strand
TGTGTGTGTGTGTGTGTGTGTGTGTGTGTGTGAGTGAAGGAGTCAAGAGGTCACTTGCGTGTTTGACAGACAAACCAACACTCCCCCATGACCCACAGACGAACAACCTATACACTCTCGTTCTCCTATGAGGAGAACAAGACAGTTCTAACACAACTTGTTTCATTCAAAATGATGCAGGTTTGAGGACGTTAGGATTGGGTAACTGACAGCCATGGATCGGCCCTCGCACTAAGTCTAAGTCCTAGAAATGACAAGGAGCAGCTCTACGGGGTGGGTCTCGCTAGTTGAGCCCACCCATCGGCCGGCGAGCTTCGCTCGCCGGCACTTGTTTTTCCAGCGTGCGGAAATCCTGCGCGCGACCCTGTTTTCGACTTTAGGTCGGTTCTCTGTTTGAGCATGCATTGTGCCAGTCACAAGTGCCCAGCCTCGACTTCAAGGTCTGGTCTAGGTCTTCGAACACAAGCATGAAGCATAAAGTAACATAGAACAGCAAGGCTAAACTAAGTCACCCAAGGCTAGTTCGGCAATAGCCACTGGTGAACACAGTGGAGCTGGGGCACTGCTGTCGAGAGGGAAGCGAGCACAGGAGGGATAATGGGAGTAGACGTGTCGAAGCCGACACACGCGCTCACTATGCGTCGCCTCGCTATCTGAGTCAGCATGCCCTGCACACTCATGGCCAACACAGAGTCGTACAAATATACAGGGTGGATTAACACGCCCCCTTGGCCATGTGTGCAGCGGGTACACAGCCAAGATGATGGAGTTGGAGTTGGAGTGCAGTGGAGGGGAGTGCTTTAGTGAGGAAGTCCGCCAGTTGTGCATCCCCACTGATGGCCTGGACTTGAATGGCTCCTGCTTCTACTGCCTCACGGACGAAGTGATGTTCAACGCTGATGTGCTTTGTGCGTGGATGCAGAACACCATCATTTGCGGCAATGCGACGTGCTGCAAAGCTGTCGCTGTGCAGTGGGACCGCTTGCGCATTCAACCCCAATTCCTCAAGCAGGCGTGCCAACCAGATGCCCTCACACGCTGCTTCACCCAATGCCATGTACTCTGCTTTGACCACACTGCGTGCCACGCAGGACTGTTTTGTACTTCGCTATGACATAGCCGTAAACACAAACGAAACACATACCCACCACGACTACAGGCCTGATGGTCTCGCGCATAGTCGCTGTCACAATACCCATCCAGCAAACGGTACGACGTGGGCGCAAAGACCAGACCAAAGCCAGCAGTGTCCAGCACATAACGCAGCAGTTTCAGCAATGCTTTGTGATGCACGCTGCGAGGTTGTAGGCCAAACTGGGCCAGCACATTGACAGCACAGGAATTGTCTGGACGTGTGGTGGATGCAAGGTAGGAGAGGCTGCCTGTAATCTGACGGTACAGGGTAGGATCATAGTCCGGACCGTAGTCTGTGGTGCGTGCATCCTGTAAATGAGTGTACACATCAGGATTCATCGGTGAGTTCTGGAATGGGAGATGCTGTACAAGGTGTTGAAAATAACCAGTGAGGTGTGCCAGGAATCGTCCCTGATGCAGTGTGAGTGTGCGTGCAGATCTGTCTCTGGTGATGGTCATGCCCAAAAAGTTGCTTGCTTCCCCTACATCCGTCATGTTGTATTCCTCAGTGAGCAGGGCCTTTGTGCGTGTGATGAGAGAGAGCGATGGAGACAAGAGCAGTAGGTCATCGACATAGACTAGGAGCACGATGGGTACTCCATTTCCCCAGCGGAGGAAGGAGGAGGGATCACACACACTCTGTGTGAATCCCCCAGTCACGAGAGTACAAATTATCTCTTTGTTCCAGCACCGTGGTGCTTGCTTCAGTCCATAGAGGGCTTTAAGCAGCAGCCAGACACGATATGTTCCATCCTCAAACCCTTCTGGTTGTTTGACATACAGTTCCTCCTCCAGAGGGCCATTCATAAATGTGTTCTTGACATCCATTTGATGAATTTCCCAGTCTTCATGGGCTGCCACACCCAGCAGTACTCGGCCGGTACCGTACTTGCCTACTGGGGCATAAGTGACTGTAAAATCTTGTCCTGGAATTTGATGGAACCCCTTTACCACCAGCCTGGCTTTGTATTTTTCGATCCGCCCAGCCAGGTTCCTCTTCATCTTGAAGACCCACTTCACATCGATGGCCTTTCAGCCAGGTGGAAGGGGCACAAGCTCGAACACCTTGTGCTCCAGAAGAGCGTTGATCTCAGCGGCTATGGCCTTCTCCCACTCAGGTGCATCAGTACGCCCCCTTGCCTCAGATAGGGTCAGGGGCTCCACCTGTTGGTGCTGAGTGGATTTGGGACCAACCATGTAATAGAACTGTCGATAGTTGACACGTGGGATGTCCCTCAGGGTGCGTTTCACAAGTTGTGGTGCAGGTGTGAGAGTTTTTCCCGAATCTGTGGAGGCATCACCTCGGAGCCCAGGGGGTGACTGAGGCGCACTTGACTATGTGCTCGCCAGGTCGGTGGGTGTTAGGAGCTCTCTCGGCACAGAGTTGTTTTCACCCTGCTCCTGTCCCACAGTGCGTGTGGGAACTGTGACTGGCTGTGGGACGAGCACTGGAACGCTCACATAGTGGGGGTAGTGCTCAGGGTTTGTCAGGTTGGGTACGTGCCGTAAGGTGCGGAATTGCTTGTACGGCATGTGCTCTAAGAAGGAAGCGTCCCGACTCTCAAGAAAGCTGTGACTCATGGGGTCCCAGAACCTCCATGCCTTGGACGCATGTGACACGCCTACAAAGACGCACCACCGACCTCTAGGGATCAATTTGTGTTCACTTTGTGGCTTGGCGAACCAGACGCAGGCCATGGTGCCCCAGACTCGGGCGGGACGTAGGTCCGCCTTTTCCTTAAACCAACGTTCCCAGGGTGTGACCAACCTGGGCAATAGACCTTGTGGGACTCTGTTCCACGCCCAGGTGATGTACTTTACCGCTTCCTCCCAAAACCCAAAGGACAGACCTGATTCACTCAGTAGCATGCGTAGGGCATCGCCAAGCGTTCTATGCCATCTCTCAGCTATCCCGTTTTTCTGGGGTGTGTATGGCGCTGTGGTTTGATATTCTATTCCTTGCGTCTTGAGGGCTGCAGTCAGTGGACCCATGAACTCTCCCCCTCTGTCAGTCCGTAGCTTCAACAATATGCACTTTGTTTGAAGTTCTGCAAGGGGTATCCACTCTGTGATGGCCTGGATAGTATCTGACTTAGACTTGAGCAGGAACGCCCAGCGAAAACGACTGAAATCGTCTGTCAATGTCAGGATGTACTATGACCCATACTGGAATGAGGGCACGGGCATCGGTCCAGTCAGATCTGCATGGACCAGTTCCAGAGGTGCAGTGCTGTCCCTGTCTGTTTTGGGAAAAGTCTGTCTACGTGCCTTGCCCTCATGGCACTCCAGACATGTGTCGCATGACATGACATGTGTCTCCAGACATGTGTGACATGTGTCATGTGTGACATGTGTCCTTGAGACAATGAGGACAATCCTCCTGCGTGATACCTCGTGCTGAGGAGTGCTTTTGCATTTCTGTGATGAGATCTGTGTGGATGTGTGCCAGCCGTCTATGAAGGAGATCCGTATGCTATGCATCTGTCATGGTGACGACGTGAGCCTGTGGGCGGTGCAAGTGAGTGGGAACCAAGGGAAAGAGAGTCAAGCGATATAGCATGTCAGCATGCAAAAGGCCCATCCACCAACAAATTCCCAGTCGAATCATAAAGCATGCATCTTTGCTGCTGCATCACTGTGGAAATATTGGCTTGGCGATCCAGCTGCCCACCGGACAACAAGTTCACTCGTAACTTGGACACATACAGAACACCAGTCAGCCAAACCACTCCTCCAGGTGCCTACAACGCCACTGTCCCCACACCCTCCACCTCTAGTACTTCCCCAGAGCCGGTTTCCACTCCTTCAACGTCATCCACGGCATACAATGATGCGAACAACGACCTGTGTGGGGACATGTGGTGTGATGCAGCAGTGTCATACAGCCATTCATGCATGGGGAGAGCGTGCGATGTGGTAACGTGCGTATGCCCAAGCCGCTGACCTGACGCCTGTGTCGCAGCGGTTGGCTTGGGGGGCTGGAGCTCCATGGAAGCAGTCCAGCCAACAGGGGGTGGTGGAGCTGGCTACTACGCGTCTGCCATCTCTGAAAAGATCCGTTGTGCCCACACAGGTGCGGGAACCGGTGTAGCAGCGTATGGCGGCACGTAGAACGACCCCTGGTACTGTGGTGGTGGTCCCTGGTAGAACGGCGGCGGTAGTCCCTGGGCCACTGGAGACGCCAATGGAAGCTGCAGTGAGGGTGCTGTGAACGTGGCTGCTCCAAACAAGGCCAGCGCGTGTGATCCCATGGGGGCCGGCCTCGACCAGGCAGGTAGCTGGAGCTGCTGATCGAGCTGAGGGCGGTGGAACTGTTGCGGCTGATGTGGCTTCTGCTGTGCAGGAGGAGTCATGATGCGCTGCAGTTGTGGGCACGCCCACCAGTAGTGTCCGGCCTGCTCGCAGCAGTTGCAGGTGAGTCCTCCTGCACCCCGACCACGACCTCACCCCCCGCCTGACTGTCCTCCTCTGCCCCCTCCACCTCGTCTACCTCCTACTCCAGAGCCTGAAGGTGGGCCTGCCGCTACGTGGTGAGCAAAAGCGCTGGCCGTGGGGGTCTCGGTGTCTCGTGCTTCCCCACGCAGAATGCCTTCGTAGTGGCGTAACTCCTCGAAGACCTCCACCAGATCCGTGGTCTCGATGTCGGTGACACGCAGTCTCCTCAACAGCGCCTACCTGAACTCCTTGTAAGGCTCGCCTAGATGAAGGAGAACCGGGTCCAACCCCTCCAGCACAGAGCAGGATGCACCAAGCCCTAGAATCCGGCGACGGATATCCATGGTTGCGTCCCAGTACTCTGCGATAGGCGCTCCTGGCTTGGGGTACAGCCGACGTAGCTTGTCGCGCAGTGTGATAACCAAGGCCATACCCCGTTCCTCCTGCCGGGTGGAGAGATGTTGCCATGCCTCATAGGGTCGAGGGGCTCCGTTACAAGGATTTGCGGGGTCCTCGCCCTTTCCGCCGAAGCGGAGGTGGTGGATGGCGTAGGCTTGATCATCGGGCAACGCCCGCATGAGGGCATTGAAGGCGCGCAGGAGTACGCGCTCGTCTGCATCGTCTGCCGCTGGTGACAGGTACACCTCTTCAAATCCGTGCTCGGCGGCCCACGCAAGGAAGATGACCTTCCATGCGAGGAAACATCGCGTGCCGAGCGGAGGAGGGGAAATGTCCTTTTGCTTCATGACCTTGGACAGCTCCTCCCATGTGACTGTGGTGGCGGGTTGGTTGGAGAGCTGGCCTTCGTTGGGGTTTGAGCCGCCTCCTTGGTTTGCGCCACCGAGAGGAGCGGAGCCCGCATTGCTCATGGCTTCCGCCCGTACCCCCCTTACCCTCGGAAAGAAGGGAGAGTGGTCCCTAGTGCCCTGCAGCTGCTCCTTCCGCTGTTGCTGCTGCTGCAATTGCTTCGTTGGTCGCCCCGCTCGCGGGCGTCTCACATGACGGGTCGACTTGGTGGGCACCAACCCCAAGCCGATGCGATCCGCGCCTCTTTGCCTCCTCCCCGACTATGCAGGGTCTGGCGAGCCCTGCACGACCTACTTCGACGACCCAGACCTGCTGTAGCAGCGGCAAACAACGCCGTTGCCGTTCAGGTCCGTTGTCAGGGTCGTCCATCTATTTCACAGATCGCGCTGCCTAGCGATTGCCACGCCCAGCGTGCTGGGCTCTGATACCATGAGGAGAACGAGACGGTTCTAACGCAACTTGCTTCATTCAAAATGATGCAGGTTTGAGGACGTTAGGATTGGGTAAGTGACAGCAATGGATCGGCCGTCGCACTAAGTCTAAGTCCTAGGAGTGACAAGGAGCAGCTCTACGGGGTGGGTCTCGCTAGTCGAGCCCACCCATTGGCCAGTGAGCGAAGCACGTCGGCACTTGTTTTTCCAGCACCCGGAAGTCCTGCACGCGACCCTGTTTTTGACTTTAGGCCGGTTCTCTGTTTGAGCATGCATTGTGCCAGTCACAAGTGTCCAGCCTCGACTTTGAGGTCTGGTCTAGGTCTTCGAACACAAGCATGAAGCAAAAAGTAACACAGAACAGCAAGGCTAAACTAGCTCACCCAAGGCTAGTCCGGCAATAGCCACTGGTGAACACAGTGGTGCTGGGGCACTGCAATCGAGAGGGAAGCGAGCACAGGAGGGATAATGGGAGTAGACGTGTCCCGTGCTTGAAGCTGACGCACGCGCTCACTGTGCGTCGCCTCCGCTCTCTGAATCAGCATGTCCTGCACACTCATGGCCAGCACAGATTCGTACAAATATACAGGGAGGATTAACATACACCACACGAAGGAGCACAGACTAGGGACGGACAAAAGCGTGTCAATTCAGCCAGGAGCATCGCGTGCATGAAATAAGCCAACTGCATGCATTGCTGCCTTGAACATCCCATTGGTCAGAGCTTTGGTAAGAAATTCTGCACGCTGTTGACGCGTGTCGACCCAGACGACCTGGACCTCTCCTGCGGCAATGCACTCACGTACAAAGTGATGCTCAATGTTGATGTGCTTTGTGCGTGAATGATGCATGCCATCATGCTCAGCAATCGCGCGAAGCTGCTGAAGCAAGCGAGAAAGCCAAACACTCTCACACGTACCTGTGCCAAGGGCAACATACTCAGCCTCACTGGAGATACGCGCAACACAACCTTGCTTACCGCTTTTCCACGAGATATGGTTCCACCCACGAGAAAGATATAGCCGGTGCGGCTACGTGCATCTGCATCTTTAGCCCAGTCACTGTTAGTGTATCCATCGACCACCACAGAGGGTTATGACCTGTAACACAATCCTACACGTGTAGTAGACAATGCCTAGCAAACGACACGCAGTGCAGCCTCGAGGTGCTTCTGACGAGGTTGCTGGGAGAACTGAGCAAGGAAGTTCACCGCGAAGGCCATGTCCGCTCTGGTGGTAGTGGCAAGATACATGAGAGATCCAATCACACTGAGGTGACCTCGACAGTCTCCCCCAACTGAGTCACGTCGAGTGACTTCAGCAGACGCTGCCAAGCTGGTGTCATGGGTGTCGATGCAGTGGGGGTGTCAGCGAGCATGGAGGAGAAGCGCTCTCCAAGGCTGCGAATGTGGGTGGCCTGATGGACGTGTAGTGTCCGACGCTGACGGTCCCGCTCAAGCTCCATACCCAGGAACACACGAGCTGGACCCAAGTCCTTCATTTTGTAAGTGGACTGCAACAGAACTTTCATGCACTGCACGGCGGTGGGACTGGGTGACGCAATAAGAAGGTCATCCACGTAGACCAAGATGGCCACCAAGGGCTACGAGGGTGCACTCAAAAAGAGCGCCGGATCGACAGTGTTATGATGGTAGCCACCCTTTTCAAGGGTGGCTGAGATCTCCAGGTTCCAGCAGCGAGGGGACTGCTTGAGCTCATAGAGGGCTTTATGCAGCCGCCAGACCTTGTTCGTGCCATCTGTAAAGCCTGGAGGTTGCACCATGTAGATCTCCTTGTCAAGGTGTCCATGCAAGAATGCATTGTTTGACGTCCATCTGCTCCAGTTCCCAGTCGTGTTGGGCGACCAGGCTTAGAAGAGCTCGAGCTGTGGTGCAAAGTCCCACAGGGAAAAACGTCTCGTCAAAATCAATGCCATGAATCTGGGAGAATCCCTTGGCGGTGAGCTGTGTCTTGTACCTATCAATCGTATCGTTAGGCTTCAGCTTGCGCTGAAGTACCCAGCGAGTTGAGACAACCTTGCGGCCTGCTGGGAGATCAACAAGCTCAAAGACCTCATGCTCGTTCAGGGCTGTGAGCTCCTCCTGCATGGCCTTTTCCCAGAGATCAGCATCAGCTGCCTCCCTTGCTTGGCGCACAGTGGTAGGCTCTGCAGGAAGTGATGGAAGACCGCTGGCTGCAAAGCACGCGGCGACATAGCCGGCGACTGAGGCATCCAGAGCACTGTGAAACTCATGGGAAACCAGTGCATAGCCCACTACTGAGCTGGGGTGGACCACTCTCACACCAAGACCCAGTGCATCAAGACCAGTCTGTCTGGCGGTGGAGCCAGTTCCAGTGGGGGGTGCACTAGAGCGGGTGCGACGCTGAGAGGATTGAGCGGGTTGTGTGACAGAGCGTTGTGGGAGAGAACGGAGCCGCCCCCCATGAGTGTAAGGCTCAGATATGACTGGAGGCACATCTGTGATTGGCGGTGGCGGAATGACGGTCTCACCAGAGATCACAGGCGACGGGAGGACAGGCTGTGGAGGCGACTAAGCGACAGTGCGGGGAGGTGACTGTGACACGGCATCAGCAGATTGTGGGGGATCGCTGAGAGGCACTGACACAGACTCAGAGGATGAAGAAGGAGAAGACGCTGTGGAAGGGTCGGATGAGGATGCAGATGGAGTGCTGAGTAGGGTGTCAGAGGTAGACACATCAGATGTATGAAGAGGAGGGTCTGAAGAGGAAGGGGCCGAGGCAACAGGGGATGTATCAGCGAGACCAGAGGTTGGAATAGACCCACCCTCCCAAGCCGATGGAGCAAGGACAACAAAGAGGATGGAGCGACACGAGACAAAACGCGAGGAAATATGTCCTTGAAGAAGAGGGCATCACGAGACTCAACACCACGCGCGCGATCGGTGTCCCAGAAGTACCAGGCCTTAGACATGGCTGAGACCTCGAGGAAGGTACATAGGCGAGCACGTGGGCTGAGTTTGCCATCACGGAGGTCCTCAGGGAGCCACACGACAGCGACGCAGCCCCAAACACGAGCCAGGCGGAGGTCCGCGCGACGACCAAACCAGCGTTCGAACGGTGTGACATGACGTGGGAGGGGACCGTGCGGAACACGATTCCAGACCCATGTCATGTATGACATGGCTTTGAAGGAAAACAAGGGAGGAAGGTCAGAGGCACTGAGGAGAGTACAAACACCGTCGGCACGTGTGCGGTTCCAGCGCTCAGACACACCATTTTGTTGAGGTGTGTAGGGAGCGGTGGTCTCGACGGTCACACCGCGAGAGGTTAGGAAACGAGAGGTGGGACCATTGAATTCACCACCACGGTCGCAATGAAAGACACGAAGACGACGACCACAAGCGACTTCAGCTTGGGGAAGCCAGGAATCAAGGGTGGAGCAAACGTCACTCTTTTGTTTGAGGGCAAGAACGTAACGCCCGACACCCCTAAGAGAGTCATGAGGAAGTGGACCCATGACATCGGCATGCAACAAGTCAAGAGGGTGAGAAGTGCGAGACTCTGAAGTGCAGAATGGGGACCGATGCATTTTGCCCTGAACATAGTCAAGACAGTCAGGGGGACAAAGAGCCGGAAACGTGGCAGCATCAAGGCCATCGGCAGGACGAACACGAAGCGGGCTGTCGATGGCTGCTGTATGGATGTGGCACAAGCGGCGATGCAGCAGTTGTGCATGAGCGGGTGTGAGTGAGTGCGCAACATACACATGGGCAGCTGTGGTGGGAGCGGGTGCAAATGTGGGCACACGGAACAAATGGTCACAGCGTGTCCCTTGCAGGAGGATGCGACCAGACGTGCGGTGCGAGACAGAGGCAATGCCGCAACTAGAATTGAAGTCCATGCCCTGGTCGTCAAGCATCGTGACTGAGAGGAGACTCATCTCTAGCGATGGAACGTACAGGACGTCTGGCAAGAACAGCTGCCCCCAGGGCCAACGAAGCGTACAACACCAACCCCTTGGACTGGGAGCAATTGGCCGGAGCCACTGCTTACAAAACAAACAGATCCAACAGGACCAAGGGAGACAAAAGACATACGCGACGAGGTCATGTGGTGGGTGGCACCTGAATCAAAAATCCAGAAGCCACCGGACGCACAAACAGTGGAGAAGTCACGACTATCTGCGGCAAAGGTTGTGTGCGGAGAGAAACGCTGACCACAAGCAGCAAGACAACAAGGCAAGCACACTGACTGCCACTATTCAATCCACGAAACATCGGTGGGAGGACAACCAAGAACGTGACCAGATGAACAACCACGCAACGCCCCATCAACAACACACGCAAGAGGCTCCGACCCAGAGCCTTCACTCTCACCTCCCTCATCAAGAAGGTGTCGCTGGTGGACGGCGTGTGACAGTGCTGTGTCCAACTGACGCTCATCCTCAGGAGGGTCCGGAGTGATGACCACCCCCGAGGATGGGCGGTAGGGAGGGTAGGATGGAGACGCCCAGCTGGGTGGAGAGTAGGCACCGGACGGCGGACCGTAGAAGACGGGCCGGCCATACCCCGGAGGCCAATCCCAGGGGTACGGGAGTGAGGGTGGAGCCGCAGCGGTGCTGTGAACTACAACGTCGGTGGTGACGGGTGTGCCTCTGCCAGAGGGAGTAGGGGAAGAGGTCGTGCGTGTGGTGCCCCCAGACCCACCAGAGGAGCGTGTCCAGTGTGCACGCATGGTGGAGGCGAGGCGCTCGTTGTCCGGTGGTGACGGACACTTGGGTGCAGAGTGGCCGACAAAGCCGCATTTCCAGCAGGTGACAATGCTGGAGGTGGAAGGGGTAGAAGAGGTGCTGTTGGCGCCTTTGCCCTTGCCATGGCCACCTTGGCCGCCAGGCCAGAGCTACCGTCGCCCTTGCCCCGACCATGACCACGGCCAGCACCTCTGCCACCTTTGTTTAGAAGAGATGTGGCCGAGGAAGACGGAGAAGAGGAGGAGATAGAGGAGGATGATGTAGAGGGTGGTGCGGTGGTGGCGGCTACAACTGCTACACTGTGAATCCGTTTGTTCTGAAGGACGCTCCACCAGTCAGTGAGATGCTGGGAGGTGAACTCCCAAAGAGCACCAATGCCTGGGGGAGAGTCAGCAGGCACAGGCTCGGCAGCAAGCCGCTCAAGTTGAGAGGCCTTCACCTCCCTGAAAATGTCAGACAGCTCAGGAATGAGGCCGTTGACAATAGAGAGAACAGCACGTAGTTGGCCAGGCGCTGCTTTGCCAAGGTCTTTCAGAAGTTGAAGGCTGCGGGCCCAGTAGGCATCCATAGTCTCATCTGCACGCATGGAGAGCGTGTCGAATTGTACTATGAGGACAATCTATGCAGCGTGCCCAGTTCCATTTGTGCGGCGCTTGATGAGAGCGTAGGCACCAATAGGGTCAGCAAGCGTGCGGCGATCATGTCAGCGTTGTAGGACCCTGTCTCATCAGTGAGATCATGGGGTCCAGCAGGAATGAGAGCGCGTACAGCACGCGCAGACTCAGAGTCAGTGGGCACAAAGGGAGGATTAGCAGCAGGGTTGGGCACATGATAGTACTCCCAGAGCTTCTCACCTTGTGCCCAAGCACTGAAACGAACCTCCCATGAAGCAAAAGAGATGTTAGAGGTGAAATGCGATGGCACTGAGTCAAAGTCAGGTTTGTGCTGTGCGGGCTGTGCAATAGCTTTAACTGCAGCTGCGCCGGTTGCTGCAGCAATAGCAAGGGAGTTAGCGGTAGAAGAGCCAGTGGTGTTGGATGCGGAAGCGGGAGAGGTGGAGAATGCAACAGCAATGTTAGTAACAGCTGATGCAGCAGGTGTAGCGCGCGATGCAGGCTACAAGCGGTTGAGCACAATATCGGCAATGTGGTCAACGAAAGTCTCCTTTTCTTCTGCAATGCGCTGTGCAGTGAGAGCTGCTTGAAGAGCAGCACGCTCTTTGTGAATTTCTTCCGTCAAAGCAGCATACTGGTCATCGTCGACGAGCATGGTTAGTGTGGATCACTCAAGAAAATATCGGCAGAGTTTCCCTTGCCCCAGTGGGCGTGGGAAACAAGAGAGGACGACGTCTGGCTGGGTGGAGCTGCACAGCAGTATGGAACACAAGAGCACGGCCACAAAGAAGGAAAGGAAGGGAGAGGAGAGAATTCCCAAGCAACAAGGAGCTGAAAGCTCACCAATGCAAACGTTGCAGGACAAACAGTGGTGGCAGTGCAGATGTCGCACAGGCAGCAAAGACGGCCACAGAGGACGAGGTGGTGACGATGAGGCAGGAAACTCTAGCAAGGGCAACGCCTGTGAGGGTGGAGACGACAGTTGCAGCAATGACCGCGATGCGAATCTGGTGACCTGATGATGAGGACGCAGCTACAGAGGACACCTGAGAGGTAGAGGTCTGGAGAGAGCAGTGGCGGCTGAGGCTGCTGCTGCTGCGACTTCGTTAGCTACTGCTGCGACCTGCGTTGCTATGTTGACTACAGCAGCTGCAAGAGGACCCTGATCAGTGGCTGTAGCGGTGTAGGTTTCAACAGCCGTTCCAACAGAAGTGCTCGTAGGTGTACGCGCAGCACGCGTTGTAGCAGCAAAGTGAAAGAAACGGTAGTACAGGAGACAAGTGCTGCTTCTAGGGTAGTGAGAATGTCAGGTCCAGATGGTGCAGTGGCAGCCTAAGATGTAGCGGGGGACGCAGCCCGACGCGAGGTTGCCTCGGCTTGCTCTGCTGGGGCTGTTGGTGCAGCTCAAGTTGTCGCACCTTGAGCGGCACACTGACTTTGCCGACACATTCTACGGGTAACGGGGGATCTTATCGGAGATGATGGAAGACGCTGCTCACGTGGTGGCCCTGTTGTTGGCGCATTTTGCACGGTCGGAGAATCGTCCTAGGCGACTGACAGTAAGCCGCGTACACAGCAGCATCTTCGCGCGTCTCGTCGTCTGTAGGATTGTAGTCTTCCCCGGGGTGGTACCCTGGGCTATCACAGCAGCAGCCGAGGCGCAACCACGCTGCAATATCCGCCTCCTCCTCATGACGATCAATCAGTTCGTCGAGGCGTGCGTGATCACGCAGGCCCCTTGGAGAGGTAGGGGTGGGTCCTACGTTCGGTGGTACAGCCAGGGTGGCAGATGAAGCCGCAGAAGCGGTTGCTGCTGCTTCTGCTAGTTGAGAGAGAGTGGAGCAGGGCGTACTGAGAGGCAGGGCTCAATGGCCAGGAGGCCTCGGCGTCGTAGCGCTACTGAGACGCACGCCTGCAAGCCAGCAGCACTGTCGTGCTCCTGAAATGCGAACCACCGGGTCCATAAGGACTTGGTGTCACAGTGCTGCACAGCAGAGGAGCAACAAATTTGCGGAACTGCGAAGCTGCTTGAGACCCTACGGACCGAGGCGAGAGTGTAGAGGCACATGGGGCTCCGAACCTGTGGGACTGTGGGGCCGCTGAGAGGCGGTCGGCCATGGCGAGAGAGCCCCGGTGTCACAGTGCTGCAGAGCCGTGAGACCGCTGGCCTGCAGCACTGTTGGTGTTGCTGAGGTGCGGACAGCCTGGACGAGAGTGAGCAGGCACCGCAGTGGTGTGAAGCAGTGGGACTGCGGACCTGCTGAGTTGCAGAGATGTTTTAGGGTACGGCGAACCGAGGCGAGAGCGCCATGGCATGTAGAGCGCCAAACTGCGAAGCTGGGGTGTCGCAGTGCCGAGAGCCTGGATCAGCTAGGACGAGAGACTGCTGAACTGTC
>SZWC01004012.1:108905-119721 GCA_023375785.1 Penium margaritaceum | reverse complement strand
ACCGCCCGTGGCAACCTGTGGCATGTCCCTCGCCTCTCCTCTTCCTCTCCCGTCTCTGCCTCGTCGGCCGCCACAGGCCATGTTTTCGTGACTAGTACGCTTTCTCCGCAGCACACCCGCCTCTTGCACCGCCGCCTTTGTCACGTCCATTCCGCCGCCATAGACAGCATGCTCCGCACCCAGCCGGCCAAGGGCCTTGACCCGGAGACTTTCCCTCTCCCGTGCCCCACTGAGTGCATTGATTGCGCTCAGGGGAAGATGCATCGATCCACGTACCCCTTGTCTTCCTCCCGTGCGTCCGCCCCTCTCGACCTGGTCCACTCGGACGTCATGGGCCCTCTCCCCATCGCGTCCGTCGGGGAACATGGCCGCTATGTCCTCACCCTCACGGACGACTATTCCCGCTACTGCTGGGTGTTCTGCCTCCAGCAGAAGAGCGATGTCGCTCGGGCCGTTCAAGACTGGCTCGTCCTTGCGGAACGCGAGTGTGGCTGCCCTCTTTGCCGCTTTCGCTCCGATCGCGGCGGCGAATACATGGGCGAGGCCACGGCCTTTCTCGCCTCCCGCGGCATCCACCATGAGACGTCTGCACCCTACACACCCGCCCAGAACGGCGTCTCCCAGCGATGAAACCGCACCATGGCCGACGACGTCCGCACCATGCGCGTTGAGTCCGGTCTGTCCGATGGCTTCTCTTTTGAGGCCATGGCCTACATGACCTGGGTCTGGATCCGGATTCCCCACGGTCCTCTTCCCCGCCCCTGCATCTTCCTCGGTGTGTCTCGTCAGTCCAAGGCCTGGCGGTTCTGGGACCCGTCCCGGCACTACATCGTCGAGTCCCGCGATGCCCTCTTCTTCGAGGACCTGTTTCCCCGTGACCTCATCCGCTCCGGCTCGTCCGTGTCCCTCCCGTTGCATGGGGGAGTGGTGAGTCCGTCCTCCGTCCTGTCTCTTCCGGGTGACACAGTACTCCGTCCCTCTGCGCCGACAGCCCTAGTCGCGTCCACTGGCCCCTCCGGGCCAGCAGCCCCAGTCGCGTCCGCTGGCCCCTCTGGGCCAGCAGCCCCAGTCGCGTCCACTGGCCCCTCCAGGCCAGCAGCCCCAGTCACGTCCACTGGCCCCTCTGGGCCAGCAACCCCAGTCGCGTTCACTGCCCCCTCCGGGCCCGCAGCCCCAGTCGCGTCCGCTGGCCCCTCCTGGCCAGCAGCCCAAGTCGCATCCGCTGGCCCCTCCGGGCCAGCAGCCCCAGTCGTGTCCGCTGGCCCCTCCGGGCCAGCACCCCCAGTCGCGTCCGCTGGCCCCTCCGAGCCAGCAGCCCCAGTCGCGTCCGCTGGCCCCTCCGGGCCAGCAGCCCAAGTCGCGTCCGCTGGCCCCTCCGGGCCAGCAGCCCCAGTCGCGTCCGCTGGCCCCTCCGGGCCAGCAGCCCCAGTCGCGTCCGCTGGCCCCTCTGGGCCAGCAACCCCAGTCGCGTCCGCTGGCCCCTCCGGGCCGGCAGCCCCAGTCGCGTCCACTGGCCCCTCCGGGCCAGCAGCCCCAGTCGCGTCTGCTGGCCCCTCCGGGCGAGCAGCCCCACTCACGTCCGCTGGCCCCTCCGGGCCAGCAGCCCCAGTCGCGTCCGCTGGCTCCTCCGCGCCAGGCGTCCCGTCCGCCTCCGTTGGCCCGTCGGACTCAGTGCCATCTCCTTCCCGGTCGCGCTACACGCGTGGCCCAGGCGGCAGCCTCCGACCTCGGCCGACAGTGCAGAATGTCGGACCGCGTCCTGTGGCGCCTCGACCCCCTGTGGCTCCACGTGTCTCCTCCACTCCCTTGGTCGTGAGTGGGGACCCGGGCACTAAGGCTCTCGGCCTGACCACCTCGGCCATCATCTCTGACCTTCACCCGGGCTCTGCATTGGGCTACGCCATGCTTCATCACAAGCATCAGCCTGCTGTCATGGCTGCACTCGCCCGCATCCCACCTGGAGCTCGTGATGCACACGCCCTCTCCGTCCGGTCCACAGCACGCCCGGAGGACCCAGCCACCCTACGCGAGGCTCGAGCCTCTTCTGAGGCCGCTCATTGGGATGCCCCCTGCGCCGAGGAGCTTGCTGCTATCCGGCAGCACCACGTGTATGACCTCGTTGACCTCCCTCCAGGTCGGAAGGCCATTGGCGCCAAGTGGGTCCTTCGACGCAAGTGCTAGCCTGACGGGTCCTTGGACAAGTACAAGGCCCGCCTCACAGCAAAGGGGTTTTCTCAGGTCCCTGGAGTCGATTACGACCAGATCTTCACCCCTATCGGTCGGTTCTCCACTAGCCGGGCGCTCTTCAGCCTGGTTGCCCAGCATGGGTGGGAGCTGCATCAGATGGACGTGAGCAACGCGTTCCTCCATGGCTCACTGGAGGGTGAGGAGCTCTACATGGTGTAGCCCCCAGGCTTCGACGACAGTACTGGGAGAGTCTGGCGGCTGCGGAAGGCCCTCTATGGTCTGAAGCACTCGCCTCAGTGCTGGAACCAGGAGATCAGCAGCACACTTCTCCGTGGCGGCCTCCAGCGCAGCACCGCTGACCCCGCACTCTTTCTCAACCCACGAGGTCAGACCTTCGCCGCAGTTCTGGTATACGATCTCCTCATTGCGTCGCCAGACACGGCCGCCATCCAGCGTGTCAAGGACTTGCTGCACGCCGCCTACCAGATGAAGGATCTCGGGTTTGCCCAAGTCTTCATGGGCATGGAGCTCGAGCATGATCCCTCCCAGGGCATCCTACACGTCCACCAGGCTACCTATGTGCAGACCCTGTCAGCTTGCTTTTCCGAGGACCTGCCCCTTGTGTCCAGCGCATCCTCACCCATGTCGCCCGATGGCCAGGTGAAGCTGAAGAGTCCTGACCCAGCTGTTGTGGGGGATCCAGTTGATGTGACCACGTATCTGCGGATCATCGGGTCACTGATGTTCCTGGCGACGACGACACGTCCAGACATCGCGTTCGCCGTCAATCTCCTGGCCCAGTTCTCTCAGGATCCGCGTAACCTCCACTACGAGGCCGCGATCCGAGTGCTGCGCTATGTCGTCTCGACCCCTCGACAAGGTCTCATGTTCCGCCGCCAGCCGTCCGTCGTCGCAGTGGGCTACACCGACACCGACTGGGCCGGCAGTCCATACGGTACGAGTCGCACAGGCTAGATCTTCTTGATCGGTGGCACAGCTGTGTCTTGGCGCAGTGGCAAGCATGGGTGCATTGCACGCAGCAAACTGAGGCTGTGTACGTGGCCCTTGGCTCAGGCGCTTGTGAGAGTGTGTGGTTGCGTCGTCTATTGTCCGAGTTGCATCAGTCTGTCGCATCCATCACCTTGCATTGTGACAATGAGAGTGCCATGGCCATTGCAGACAATGACGGTGTGCATCACACTCGCACAAAGCACATCAATGTTGAGTACCACTATGTGCGTTCGTAGTTGCACGACGGCAGCATCAGCATCGTGTGGGTTGAGACAACACGGCAGCTGGCTGACTTCCTGACCAAGGCACTGAAGCGGGACTCGTTTAAGAAGGCTGTGAGTTCAGTCGGCGTGCGTCCGTGACTTGCCCTCTTTGTCTCTGCCTGCGCTTCTGTGTGTCTTGGGGGAGTCTGTGTGTTGACCGTGTCTCTGCCCGCCCATGTGCACTACGCCTGTGAGTCATGGGGGAGTGTTGGTTTTTGCGCTCATTGTGCTCTGTTGTGTCCTCCCGGCTTGTGTACATCGGCGTGCAGATGACTGACGGCGAGACTCGACGCTGATGGAGTGTTGTCCGGTGGAGCCGACGCATGCTGAGGTCCTCCCGCAGTTCGCTGGAGCCTCCTCTCTCCGGCGACGTGTTCAGCTCCATCGGCAGGCCTCCTCGGCGGTCGCGCTGCCTGCAGTCACTGCCACCGCAGTCGCTGTCTGCATGCGTCCAGCGCGTCCTGTCGTGCCTACGTCGTCATGCGCTGCCTAGGGTCCATGTTGCATGTTGCATGGCCCTGTTCGGCAGCATAAACCATCGTGGGCACTGTCTGAGTTCAGGCTGCCATAACTCCTTGCTACTATGTTTCTAGCTGATTCTGACCGCACGGCTGCGTTCGCAGCGTCGGTATTATGGTATGTTGGTTTGTGTGGCTTCCACCCATCACGACCGACACTGCTAGTTTACCGATATACCCACATTTGGGGTATATGGCAGAGGAGGGCGTGACGACACGACGGGCCTCCGGACTGCACCGAGACTTCTTCAACACCTGCGACAGCGCCGGCGAGACGCGGTCGATGCGTTCCGGCAGCCATGTGGGCTTGTCAGGAGGTTGGAGACTTTTCTCGGTGGGTTCAGACCCGCGCACCCGGTTGACTGTACCGATGCGACGAGGAGACCCGATGGCTATTATGTGGCTTCCGATGTTCGGAAAGCCGTCTGTGATGTCTGGACGTTGATTCCGAGATGTTTTGGCACTGCTCATATTTTCTCGGTGGTCGAGACCCGGGCACTCGGAGAGTTGTTCCGGTGCCTCGAGGAGACCACCTTTGTTACTCTCGTGGTGTATGCAGTGTGTTCTCCCTGTTGACTCATTTGGGTTCAGCAGGGGTGACGGGGCCCGGTACGGTTAGCTGCCGGCGCCCCTATATAAGCCCGCTAGGGGCTCATTTGTAAACTCTCCTTGTTCTTTATATTCAGCATTCCAGACTTAGCCAAATTCTTGCCGTCTTGCATCGCACTCACACACAGAGCTCATGTTTGTTTTTGCATGGGCCTGCATGCCCTAAAAATTATTTCCAATTTGGTATCAGAGCACAGGGGGGCGTGTGAGCAGCAGAAGCAGCAGCAGTGGGCGGAACGCAAAGAGAATGCGCCACGTGGCGCCACGCCGGCAGCAGCGTGAGGGAGCGCGAAACGACTGCATGTGAACGCCACAGGGGTGGTGAGCCGAGCAGAGCAGCACTAGCGACTGCGGCGGCAACACTATTTGCAGCAGTAGCACGCGTTGGCAGGAGCAGCGTGCACGAGCGGAAGCGACGCAGTAGTAGCTTGCAACAGTGGCAACATCGAGCAGTAGCAGCGAGCAGAAGCAGCAGCGTGCAGCAGCAACCAGCTACACAACAGCAGCAGCAGCAGCAGCAGCAGCAGCAGCCGCAGCAGCAGCAGCAGCCGCAGCAGCAGCAGCACCAGCAGTAGCAGCAACGGCGACAGCAGCAGCAGCAGCAGTAGCAGTAGCAGCAGCGTGCAACAACGTGCAGAGCGAAAGGAAAAAAAAAAGGAAAAAAAAGAGGAGGGCAGCAGTAGATCAGCAGCAGCAGCTGCTGCGCAGAGCAGCAGCAGCAGCAGCAGCAGCAGCAGCATCCGCAGCAGCTGCACCTGCCGCTGCAGCTGCTGCTGCCGCTGCGAGGAGGGCCTCGCAGCCCTCCTCTGAAGGGGGGGGGGGCTCTCAGGGGGCCTGTCGACCCCGTTCGCCACCCCCCCCTCTCCCTCCTTTCTCCCCTTCTCAAGGGGGGCCCTCGGAGGGCCCTGCTGAGCCCCTCCGAGGGGCCCTTCGGAGGGGGCCCGTCGGCCTCGCGGGCCCCCTCGGCCCCGTCGGCCCTGTCGGCCCCGTCGGCCCCGTCGGCCGACCGACGGAGGGGCCGGGTCAGAGGGGCGGACAGGACCCCCCCCCCTCTCGCTCCCTCCTCCCCCCCACACCCACTCGCTCACTCGCTCGCTCAGCGAGCGAGCGAGCGAGCGTGCACGGGAGGGAGGGCCGGACAGGCCGGACACCCCCCCCTCCACCCCCCCCCCTCCTGATTTTCTCCGTTTGCCCACCTCCCGGGCAATCGAGAAAAGGGGGGGGGGGCGAGTAACAAAAGATACGAAAAGGGGTACGCCTGAAAGAATAAAAAAAGAAAAAAAAGAGAAAGGCAAGGGCTTCAGGCGAGCAGAGGGGAGAACCAAAACAAAAAAAGGGGGTGGAGGGTGAGGGCAAAGAAAAAGAAAAACAGAAAGGGGGGCCTGAGGACTAGAGAATAACGACAAAAAAAGGGGTCATCTTCCAACTACAACCGCCGCAACAGCCGCAGCTTCATAGCTGCAGTAGCAGCATCAGGCGGTGGATTGTCGACGGCTACTTAGTGCGGCGGCTGCGCGAGAGCTTGCACTTTTGCCTTCAGAGCCGAAAGCGGACTGTCGTCGGCAACGATCTCCGCTTCGAGACGCGTCGTGGACCAGCGTCTTCCTGGGGCCAGTGGATTGGTGCGCGCACTTCACCCCGTAGGACCGACAGCGGATTCGAGTCTTACCAGCTCCGAGGGCTGGGTCGTCTACCGCTTGGAGCAGCAGCCACACCTGCAACCGCCACCCCTTCTCGTCTTGGAGCAGTCTTCGCTCCATTAGTGGCAGCAGCATTAGTGGCCGCAGTTAGTCAGAATGTAGTCTCCGGGCGTGCTGTGGTAGTGCAGCTCTTCCCGTCTGGTCACGTTTGCTGACCCGGACGCCGTGACCTCCAAGAGTGACACCACCTACTGGCCTCATTATCTCCCGTTGCTTGGTGTTTACCACCGGGAGTAGGTGCCCTCGGTGCCTATCCATCGTCCAGCGCACAAGATGAGTGCGCGGACATCTGAGCAGGCGCCCTGCGCGTTTGCCTGCTACTACTGTGGTGATGGACATCATGGTTGGCGTCGCTGTTGGACGCGCCCTCCCGGCAGGCATCCACCTTGGCTACAGCCTCGACCGAGCATGCGTCCTCCACAGCATACGGATCTGCCGGCGTTGGTAGATCCCCTAGTAGGACCTCTGGCGAGCATATTCGCCGAGATCCACGGCCTGCGACAGACGGTGCAGCGGCTTTGTGACCTCGTTGTCACTGAGCGTGCTTTTGCTACTCGTTTGTCGACGGCCTCTTCGATCACATCTTCTCCATCCTCTCCTCCTTCCTCATCCGATGGTGTACCTTCAGCCCCATCTGCCAGCGAGTCTCAGGCTGCCACCATCCTTTTGATCCTCCACTCTGTTGCTACCACGGCGCCACCTCGCAATGACATGTCTTCATGCAGTCGTTCCAGTCGAGTGGCCCCGCGACGTCGGCGTCAGTGCTCCGCACGCCGTGCTCGCGCCGGTTTCGATACATCCTCCACCTCCTCGGCTTCCATTACTATACCTGTCGAGGGGGAGTGTGGTCATCAGACAATGCCTCTGCCCGTAGCGACAGTAGCTGCACCCCCGCCGTCCCGTCGTGCCTTAGCGTCAGCCGAGGCAGATGCAGATGACAGGGAGGCAGTACATGACGTGGAGTCTGATCCCGCCATGGAGGTCATGGTGCAGACTTGCGTATCATCGAGCTCGACTTCCACGTCCGGGCTGGATCCAGATCTTCTACAGCAGCTTGTTGCGTCAGGAGGAGTGCGGGCCCGGCGTCCCTCGGCGGTGCCACTCGCGGCTCCTACCAGTGGCGGCTCGGCGGTGGCACATGGGTCCCGTACGAATCAGGATGCCTCTTGCGGACTTTTGGCGGAGTTTGTGCAGCAGGCTCACACGAGCCCGACGAATGTTCCAGTGCAGGAGATATGCGGGTCATCGAGATCGACATCCACGCTGAGACAGGAGCCGGACGTTTTTCAGCAGCAGGTTACCTCAGGAGGAGTGCAGGCACGGCGTCCCTGGACGGTGCCACTCGCGGCTCCGTCCGGTGGAGGCCCAAGACTTTTGGGGGAGAGTGTGCAGACGACTCACACGAGTCCGGCGGATGTTGGAGTACTTGGGACGGGCATGACATTGAGATCGACATCTACGCTGGGGCAGCAGCCAGACATTGTGCAGCAGCAGGTTGCATCAGGAGGAGTGCAGGTCCCGCGTGCCTTGGCGATGCCACTCGCGACTCCGACCAGTAGCGGCCTGGTGGTGGCACAGCAGTCTTGTGCGGATTGGGATGCCCCACACGGATCTCTGGGGGCGTTGGCGCACGAGATTCACACCAGTACGATAGCAGACGCAGTGCATGAACAGAGTCAGCCGGTTGATCTTTTGGAGGTTGAGGCATTCTTGAGAGCAGCAGTTCTGAGAGACATCGCTAGGACATATGCTACAGCAGACACAGAAGGCTCCACCGTCTCATCTGCGGTACATGAGGACCAGCTTCAGCGTGAGGAGTCGTCTACCTTCCCACGGTCTCCGGGTTCCCGTACCCACGACGGAGCAGCGACATACATGACGGAGTCAGATGATGATCCATACTCTATCATCGAGCAGGTGGTAGCGACCAGCGTTCCCGGCGAGACGGTGCGTGAGCACCAGCTGCGCTTGTTGGTCGCCTTGACGGACATTGTCTAGCCGGACGCCTGCACACCTGTGTCCACTACGGCAGCAGCTGAGGACAGTGGTGCAGATCCCTACACGCAGATGGAGTCACCTCGTCAGCTGGAGCTGAGTTCTTCCCCTTCGTGTTCACCTGCTGGTGACTTAGCTGATCACATGGACACTAAGAGTGACAGTACCTGCACGGAGGACATTTCTACATGCTCCACGGACTCTGACGACTCATCCTTCTCCTTCTCTCTCGGCATGCGACCGCTCACTCCTCGTCTGACAGACACGAGTTGTGATGTGGATGCGACACCTGTAGTTGCATCCGATGTTCCAGCGTCTCAGCACATTAGGCGCTTGGTTGACCCCCAGGAGGATGCAGCAGCACCAGTTCCATCGTCTTCAGCAGCAGAGATGCAGATGGCGTTGTACTCACAAGTTGTGCACTCTGCATGTGCAGCATCCAGTGAGGCAGAGTTTATTCTACACCAGGTCGACATGGGCCACCTCGACATGTCCGAGGCAGATTATGCTGATCTGTAGGGGCGTGTAGTCATGCTACAGCGGGAGATGATGGCAGCGCGTGAGCGATTCTCAGAGGAGGGCAGCATCACTGCTACCAGCAGGAGCCTTCCACCAGCAGCATCTGGCACACCTATACCCGGGGAGGATCTTGTACGAGCTCCGAGTATGACGTCTTTTGGAGACACTGTCATAGGAGAGGTGAGCGTGTCTTCGGCTTCTGCCATCCTGGCTCCTGTCGACCCCATCATCGCTCTTCCTTCCTCTTCTGCTGCCATCACGCACCTTCATCCACCCGACTCACCTGCCCCATCTTCATCTTCATCCATGAGTGGTGATCCGGTTCGTTGCTCCAGCTCTCCTCTTCTGGCAGTACACCCTTCTGTCTCAGGGTATGCTATCCCGTATCGGAGGCCAGCTCTGCCACTTCATCCACGCACGCGTGCTGCTCGCCCATTCCCGTTCCACCGGCGCACACAGATGCATCGCGGCAGTGCGGAGGCAGGAGAGACTGTGAGTTGGGACCCTTGGCAGTCACGCGAGGACTGGTATACCCCAGGTGATGCAGATTCACGTGAGGAGTTGTAGCCGGAGACACCACTTCGTCTTTGAGGGAGGGAGTCGACTCGCAGGTGACAGGGGGAGCTGTCTCTACATGATGGATACACCACATGACTCATCGCCCAGGATCTGTTCAGCTACGACATCAGCATCTCCGTCGAGGACATCGCTGCCAGGTTCATCTGCCCAGGGGGAGTGTTGTGTGGACCTCGACCTGACGCGACGCCATGGGAGATGCATGGCGAGGTCCATGCTCTGTTGTGAGCATCTACAGCATCCCGCATGTGCCTCACGCTACGTGCCTGCACAGCTGCATATAGATGGTAGCACACTGTTGGTCGAGACCCGGACACTTGGTGCATTGCACCAGTGTCACGAGGAGACCATGTGATCGTGTGTCTTAGTGTGTCGCTATACTGTGTGTGGCATGTGCATGCGAGCTGTTGGTCGAGACCCGGACACTTGGTGCATTGCACCAGTGTCACGAGGAGACCATGTGATCGTGTGTCTTCGTGTGTCGCCATACTGTGTGTGGCGTGCATGCGAGCTGTTGGTCGAGACCCGGACACGTGGTGCATTGCTCCCGTGTTACGAGGAGATCCTCCCTTGATCCTGTGTTTGGATGATGATACTATTGAGTTTGATTGCTCGTAGTGGTCGAGACCCGGACCCTGGTACCGCCAGTGTCACGAGGAGACCATCTCGTCCTCTGACATGTGTATGATGTGCATTACACTGGTTTGTGTGCGTGTGCATCACTCCTCTCATGGTCGAGACCCAGCCACTTGGTGGGTTGTGCCAGTGTCCAGGGAGACCCTGGATGGATAGCAGACGAGTGTGTGTGTGTGTGTTTGTGCGAGTTGACTCATGCATGTTATGGCTTGCCATGCATTGTTGTTCCATGCCTTCGCTCATTCGTTCTGGCGTGGACGGCTATGTCAGCCAGGGGGAGTGTTGGTTTGTGTGGCTTCCACCCGTCACGACCGACACTGCTAGTTTACCGATATACCCACATTTGGGGTATATGGCAGTGGAGGGCGTGACGACACGACGGGCCTCCGGACTGCACCGAGACTTCTTCAACACCTGCGACAGCGCCGGCGAGACGCGGTCGATGCGCTCCGGCACCCATGTGGGCTTGTCAAGAGGTTGGAGAGTTTTCTCGGTGGGTTCAGACCCGCGCACCCGGTTGACTGTACCGATGCGACGAGGAGACCCGATGGCTATTGTGGGGCTTCCGATGTTCGGAAAGCCGTCTGTGATGTCCGGACGTTGATTCCGAGATGTTTTGGCACTGCTCATATTTTCTCGGTGGTCAAGACCCGGGCACTCGGAGAGTTGATCCGGTGCCTCGAGGAGACCACCTTTGTTACTCTCATGGTGCATGCAGTGTGTTCTCCCTGTTGACTCATTTGGGTTCAGCAGGGGTGACGGGGCCCGGTGCGGTTAGCTGCCGGCGCCCCTATATAAGCCC
>SZWC01004012.1:25952-80532 GCA_023375785.1 Penium margaritaceum | reverse complement strand
CTCAGGGAACTCTGCCTCTAGCTGGGTCCGCCTCAAGGATCTGCACGAGCATGGACACGGCCGAGTGGTCACAACCAACTGTACAACTGTGTATGACTGACAACATCACAACACTTTGTCGCAAAGGCCTCTATCTTTAGGATGACTCTCCTGCTCGCGCTAACAGGTGGGATTGCCAAGTGCAGATTGTGGATGGGCTGCATATTATGATGCATGGGATACATTGTCATACCCACTTTTGGCCAATATGGCCGTCATCTTTTATGCCACTTGAGTCGACTACCCGGACAAGGACTTGGTCTCCTGTTACCACCCCAAATCACCATTACTCTTCACCAACTGGGAAGAGCATGAGTACAACTGTCGCGTCAATGTTGTGGAGTGCATGACCCCAAGCTCTCCCAAGCGTGTTGAAGAGCGTACGATGCGAATTCGTGGTAGTCGGCGCGACCTTCCGTTTCATGTATACCGTGTGGGTGGGTTTAACCCACTAACTTTGTAGGTATGGCGTCGCACTAGACGAGGTTGGACCTCCCGCTGTGTCTAAGTACGATGTCCGCTTGCCACCACACTTTGTATGTTCTTGTCAACATTTTACACTCATCTCTCTAACGTTACTATACGTTTGTTTTGTGCAGGATATATGAGGAGACTCCACGACTCCGCCGGAGAAAACTCGCAAGGACCTACAAGCCGCTCCTACTCCTTGCGCTCGCAAGCGCAAAGCAACACACATGATTTCCGAGTTGGCCGTGCCTTCTACAACATGGTTTCTTGTCGTGAAACTGTCCAAGATTTTGACGTCGACAGCAGCATGCCGCTCTCTAGGATCCATAGTGCGCCAATAAGACTAGAAGTCCACTACGGTCAGTGCAAGACAGTGAGCTGTGCATGGCTGCTGGAGGCGCGCTACCAGTGCAAGCACGGCAACAGTTATGTGATCAAGTATGTTAATGACCACAAGTGCTCTCCGGACACGAAGAAGGGGGATCAGGATTGCCGTGCTGCATGGGTGTTGCGCCACATCAAGAAAACGGCCAAGAATAAGACCTCACCCGATACCAAGTTGTAGCAGCACATTGTCGAGGCCCGCACGGACGAGAGGGTGGAGTACGCGGTTGTCTACTAAGCCAAAAGGTGACGCAGCAAAAGCTGATGGGAGAGAAGACGCTCTTTTGGTCCCTCTTCCCAACCTACACCGTAGAGGTTTGTATTCTCGCTTAGTCATTGTACTTTGCATATGTGTTTCATTCCGAACCCCCATTTGTGAAGAAATGGCCAAATATGCATTGTATGCCTTGTAGTTGCACAATATGGACCCCCGGATTGTAGCGTACGTGGAGCAGGACAAGACCGACCTATACACACATGCCTTCATCGCATCCGGGGCTTGTCGGGAGGGTTGGAGTCATGTCCGACGTCTAGTCGCTGTGGACTCCACCTTTTTGTAGAACGGCTTCAAACAAGTCCTCATTGCCAAGTACTCGGACGCCAACAAGCACATTGTTCCCATGGTGTGGACTCTCTATGGTCAGGAAGACCACGACAACTGGAGGTGGGTCATCTAGTGGTTGTCACAAACGTACTCCACGGCATGAGATCGAGGCACTACCATCATCTCTAACCGTGCTCGAGGGCTCCTTGTAGTTGTGGCCCGTGAGCTGCCTGGTGCAACATACATCAACGAGATTGTTGATGTGCACAACACATCCATGAGAACGTCAAGTCCAAGGCAAGTAGGATAGCCGCTGATCTCTTTTGGACCCTAGTGCATGCCTTTACCACTAGAGAGGTCAAGCGTGTCCAAAATGTGCTCTCAAGGACATCCAATCAGGGTACAAAGTATGTCTTTGGCGACGGTGGAGAACCGAGAATCCCTTTGGACAACGGGAGCAGGATGTACATCCCACTGGCACATGGCGGGTGCACAATGAGCAACGCAGCAGAGTTGTCGGACACACGCACCATGGACCTCTTCCATCTCTACCCCGTCCACTACTCTGCGTAGCTGTATGTGTCGGTGCAGAAGTTGTTTGCAGGTTGATGAAATGTTACAAATTACTGTGAGACCACGCTCGCCCCGCTCATCGATGGTAGGATGAAGACTTACACACAGCACACACAAAAAGTACAACAGAATCCTCGTGGGACCACTCTGTGGGACCATGACAGGCCCAAAGAACCTGTCCAGGCTTGAGATGGACAGCAACGGGAAGAAGTGCACCTTCGTCCAGTGGGCCGAGTATGGCAGTCCAGGCCAACATGCCATCAGTGTTCTCCTTGATGGTGGAGTGAACCTGGAGATGTACATGGACATGCACCTCACGAAGATGGAGTGAAAGAGAACCTACCGCCACCCCATGCCTGGAGTCAATCCACTCGAGATGTAGTATGATAAGAAAGATGGGGATCACCAGGCAAGAAGCAGAGAGCTGGAAGGCCAAAGTCCATGTGCAAGGACAGCTATGAGCATCAGAAGCGTGACCGCATATGCAGCCATTATGGGCTAGCTCGGCATGCGTCTAAGCGGTGCACAAATCCACCAGCCCTCTCACCAGCCAACATTGCAGAAGCTTGTGCGAGGCAACTTGCAGGAGGATGAGGAGTGCACGGTGATGGCGGTCGTGGGCGCCAAAAAACAGCAGGAGGACGTGGCAAAGGAGTTAATTAAGGTCTTGAGATTGAGGTTGTTGTAGAAGGGCAGGGAGTGGCTTTAGTAGCAATAACAGGAGGTCATGATCGGTAGGAACTGATGCAATAGGTCATGCTATAGGAAAAACTGCTACAGCAGGTGATGCTATAGCTGGAATTGCTACTACACATGATGCAACGGAAGTAGTGACCATGGGTATAGGTGATGCAGCAGAAACCATGTTCTCCCCCCAAGTCGATGACATTGGGACTCGAGAAGTAGAGATACATAACACTGAAGAAGATGGCTCACTCTCCTCATAGTGGTCAGAGGCGGGCTAGGCCTCCGACTACGTGACAATTGAGACTGACGAGTTGGAGTCTACAGACTTCTCCTCGTCGTTGGACTCCTCCAGGGATGAGGAGCCACTTTGACGCAAGAGGATGCGTAAAAGCAAGTCTGTGCGACCATCGGTGATGCGTGTGTCCACTGCTTGTCACGTGTCCCTTGTCACATGTATGTTTACTTCCCAGTTTTAACCATCGCTTGTTTTGTTTGTGTAATGTGTGCAGATGAGGCAGGTCTATGTGCTCATGAAGACCGTGGTCAAGCGGTAACCAAGGAAAAGATTGCATTGGCAAAGGGTAAAATCACACGTCGCCCATGACACCAGTGGTGCCAATGGAGAGGTCATCTGTCTTAAGATGGGAAATCTCAACCTAAGGGACGGAGATAGAGAAGAAGACAGATTTCACGTGGCCAACCCATGCACGGGCATGTGTGTGTTTCCCTTTGGAGAAGTGTTTCATGATGCGTGTGAGGAGTTCAGTGAAGGGGCAGAGTGTCCTGCATGTGAAGTCACATGTTTTGTGCATGGCTTACGTGTGTACATTCAAGTGTGCATTAGTACATGTGATCTAATACCTCTGTTTAATTAGACTCAGTGAATTCAATGTTGGCTTGTACATGCTCCCTTTATGGCATGTAACTTGCATAAGTTTATGTAACTCTATGAACTAAAAGAAAAAAACAACAGTCATTAAAGTTGGACAACGAGGTTGACATATCGGTGACATTGTCACATACGACAGAAGAATATAGTAGCATGAAAGTTAAGTACGCGACTTCATGCACTTTAGTGACGTGTTCCAAAGTACCTAAACTTGAACATGTACTTTGAAATACAACAACCAACCTAGTGAAACACATGATGAAAGTATGTAAAAGACAAGGTGTACATGTCAAATTACGTGCGTGTCCACCCAATCTTTCTTGCAATTCGAGATGCTAATACCATGGTGGTAGGCATAACGCACGGCACACCTGGGGTGAAACTGTTGAAATGGATTGTTGTGGACGTATCGTACATCATTTTGGGAAGATACACTACATATACACACTTCTTCAAAGGTGAGCACCTAGCAGACATAATGGATACAACACACATCATTTGAGGAATGCATTGTAAACATACCCAGACTCACGTGTCACATAAGGAAACGGGATGTTGTGGACACCTCATAACTAATTTTAGGCATGAATATGTCACATACCCACGTATTCCTACACTTAGGGCTAGGTCTTCTACACATCTAGAGCGTTATGAGGATGTGGAATGGGCATGCGCCTGCCCAAGATCCAAACCATGATCTCCGGTTCAGGATGGGTGGATGTCCATGATGGCATCCCATTCCGCAAAACCCAATCATGAAAATCTGGCTTATGGTAGCCCACGCATCGACGGCTTCCCGCAGATGCAACATGGCAGATGTACGCAATGTTTGATCTCCCCCCTACACACCAACTTGGCCCCATCGGTGAAGCCCATTCAGAACCACATTCCTATCGCCCTCAGTATCCATGTTCTCGAGTTGGATATGCAATGGGTATGGCGTGGGAATAGATGTCGACGTCCATCCTTCATGTATCACATGGGGCTCCACTTGCACAACCGCGGACATTTCGAACCGTTAGGGTTGAACAGAAAAACACACGAAAGAGATATGTTTCTCATGGTTTTCAAGTGCGTCTAAGTTGCAATAGGTGGCAAGGCACGCTAGACGTAGCATTGGATGAGGACACGACGACGACAATGGTGCACCGCCACACTCATGTACAATGGGTTGTGCACAAACATGGATCTTATGCTGAACTTTGGTCACATGATCATGTAAGCACGCATCGGTTCAACAACGGTTTCCACGGATTAAATCGCAAACCGTGAACCATAATTATGTACGGGGTGCATCCTGGTCGATAGAGGCAAATCATCAGCGCTCGTTTATTGGAAAGTTCACTGCAACAACTATGGATTGTGACCACGTATAAATGGATGTCGTGGTATATATGGATGATACGAGGCAGATGACACTTTGAGAGTTTGGAACACTTAAGCAATTTGTAATTAGCGATGAATGTACTTCGATAATACCGTACTGTTGGCCATGTTATTTCAAACTATTTACTCTTGTTCGCCCCTGTGCTTGTAAAAGTAATCGTGCTATGGGCGAAGTTTTCTTATAACTGTGGCAGTGAGAGGCATTTTCGCTCAATGCTGTTATAGAGGCAAATATTGTAACACCTAGGTTTTGGCAGAGATCACATCCGGGTTTGCTCATGCGTCATTATGGAGGGTGACGCATCAGACGTGCCGTCGATCCGACGTTTGTCTGAGGCTGCCGGTCTCGTTCTTTGAACTCACAACTTCGAACGCCCAAAGTAGGAAAGCACAACTTTGTACACCACACTGAGCATAGTGGACGAATATGAAAACCACAATATGCCCATGCACTGTCCTCAGGCGATCCCAATAACAACTCAAAAACAACCCATTTTGGGTGAATATGAATGCCACCAAAACCATAAAAAAAAAACTGAATGAATATGGCCGATAGTATGGTAAGTGTCAAATGGCCGAACACATATGCTATAGTGTCGATTTACAAAAGGGGACGTAGTCGGGGTCGTCAGGTGGATCGTCGAGCGATGCGTGTGGAGTTGCGACGTGAGTGGTCGGATCGAGAAGCTTCGCCGAGAAATCGGGGGACTTTGAAGATCGGCAGCGAAGATGCGAGATGCATCTTTGTAAATCTCCATAAATATTGATGCATTGAGAAGTCAACAGAAAGGTCGTGGCAGTTTTGTTGATTTGTCTCGAAAGTGGTCGTTGTTGTCATTTTGTGAGAATTGCTTGAGGGCGAGGGGAGGTGGCCGAATTACCCTTGACCATCGAGGCAAAATTTGAGGTCTTGACGCTTGGTGGACTATTTGTGCAACAAAAGAAACATCAGCTCGGAGAGTTGAGGGAGTTGTGTACGATTGGTACGTATCACTTCTCCCTCATTTAGCCGTGATGTCTCGAGGCGCGTGGAGATGTAGCCCGGTGACGACGATAATACCCGTCGATTAGATGATCAACGTCGCCAAGGTTATGGTAGGGCTCACAACTGTTGTGCCCAGGTGTCGTAGCTGTGCCAGTTGAAAACATATTCCTTCGCCTTGCCACATCGTCAATGGTGGAAGATATCCTTAATGATGTCCTCGATTTCCTCATCCACTTGTACAAGAGAGGTTGGCACATCCATCTCGAGGAGTTTATTCCGAGGTTCCGGTCATGCTTCAGCCTGCTGATGTGGATCACCGGACGAGTTTGCATGGTGTTGGGGAGTTTGAGTCGTGCAACTACTGGGTTCTCGATCTCAAACAATCCCAACCATTGGGGTTTGATTTCCAAACAACCGGCTCCGTGGAGTTTGATGGTTGCCAAATTGAGGTTGTTGCCAGCGGCAAACACATCGTCAACGCGATGTCGATCGGCTGCTCGCTCTATCCCCACTTGTGTCTTTGTGAGCTTTTTACGTGTTTCACCCTCGATGGTGGAGAAATTGCCGTGTTGGATGTCGACGGTGGGAATGTTGATTTGGCAGTGAACTCCGGCTGGTGTGGCGAGAAGTTTGCCACACACCACATCGAACATAGGTCTATCTGCTGAGGTGGATGTCAACGAGTTGTATGCGAGTTCGACAACTGGGGTTTGGTTTCCCAATCTATCCCGTGTGGCTTGCATAATTTTCTGAGAGGTCAGTCGAGCGTACTTTTGGTCCACTTGGCTTGGCCGTCGGTTTGAGGATGGAATGCCCGAGAAAGATGGATCCGACTGCTGGAGAGAGTCATCAGTTTGTGCCATAATAGGCTGGTGAATCAACCGTCTCTGTTGCTTGTGATGGTTCTCAACACGTCGTGTAGCCGTGTGTTTTTTAGCCACAGCCGTGTCGTGTCTTTGGCGATGACGGTGGTCGTCTTCGGGATAAAATGGGACACTTTGGAAAACCTACCGACAACCGCGAGGATTGTGTCATATTCCTCGAGTGTGACCGTAAGTCCAGGGACGAAATCCATGGAGATGTCGGTCCACGGTTCTGTTGGGATGGAAAGCGCTTGCAGAAGTCTGGGCAGCTGCGTACGAGGGGATCTTTGTCCCTCACACATGTCACACAATTCGCAGAAGTTGACCACGTCAGTTTGCACCATGTCCTCCCAGTAGTTCTTTGCCAGCTTCTTTAAAGTGTTTTCATCTTCAAAATTTCCACCTTGAACGGTGTCGCGATATACTTCAAGCAGCATGCGATGGACTTTGCCGTTTGGGGGTACGACGACATGAGGAGTAAAAATTCATTGCCAACAGGGTGCATCGTGCCAGAACTTAGACTTGTCATATCCGCCATGCTTTTTGTAGCCTCGTGTAAATAACTACTCAAGATACGGATCTTGTTGTAGTTGAAGTGTCGCTGCCTCGACCATTTATTCTGGTCAATAGTTGAGGGCATCTGATGGGTTGGTTTTGCCCAAATAAAACTTAATACTGTAGTCAACCCTGGATTCCAGAAACTACTGCCATCAGGTTTGACGTCGATTGAGGTTTGGCAGTATCTTGAAACATCTCAGTGCGTGATTTTTGGTGCGTACAACGCAATGACGGCATTCAAGATAGCACCACCACGTCTTGAATGCGTGTATGACCACTGGAATCTCCTTATTGTGTACACTATAGTTGAGTTCCGGTCAACGCAACTTTCACGACATGTACATGACCAACTGCTCTCCGTTGCCATGATCATGTAGAATAACTCTTTCAACGACACGGTCGGAGGCGTCCCTAGCCATAGTGTATTTGATCGTTGGATCGGCCAATTGTAGGGTTGGCACCAAGGTCAGACCGTTCCGCAAAGTCGTGAACGCTTCTTGTTCACTGTCTCCCCACCGCACCTGGTTTTTTTTTCAAACGAGGTCGGAGAGAGGTGCTAACACTCTGGCATAATCCTGAACAGAATGTTGGTAGCAATTGCACAAGCCGAGGAATACTTGGACGTCTTGGACGTTGGTCGGTGTGGGCCAATCAGCAACGGCTACCACTTTTTTGGGGTCCATGGTGATTAGTCCTCAACTGATGAAGTCGCCCAAAACTATATTAAACAGTGACCAAAGTCATATTCAAGAGTTTTTCAAAGAGTTTCTATCTCTGTTAAGACTTTGAGAACTCTTTTAATATGTCGACCATGCTCCTCTCAGATACTGCTATACACCAGAATCTTGTCGTGGCGTGCCACAAAGAAATCGTCGACATATGGGTAGAAAGTTTTGTTCGCTGCGGCCAAGAATGTTGTCGTGGCATTCGTGAGTCCAAACGGCATGATCGTGAACTCCAAACGCATGTAGCGTGTTCAGAATACCGTCTTTTCTATGTCGGCGTCTGGCACGCGGATTTGGTGATTACTATTGGGTAGGTCAATTTTAGTGAAGATTCGAGCTATTCGGAGTTGGTCAAAAAGTTCCTCGGCACAGTGGAGAGGGTAGTTGCTCTCAATGGTACTGTCGTTCAAGGCCTGGTAGTCCAATCACATCCGCATTTTTCCAGTTTTCATTTTTACGAATAGTACTGGTGCTGTGTATGGTGGTGTGGATTGGCGGATGAACCCCTGACTGAGCATCTTGTTGAGTTTCATTCTTAGCTTGGTCAGCTCGTGGTTGCTCCTCCGATAGGCTCTTCACATTGTTGGTCGGCTGCCCGGTTTCAGTTAGATGCGATGGTCAATGTCACAATGAGGTGGCAAGGTTTTTCGGAGTTTGTCATGGAAGACGTCTGCAAATTCCTAGATGATATGTGTGAATCTCTTGGGAACCATAAAAAAAATTGTTGATTCTGATAGGTCCGATGATGCTGATGAGGTTGATGAGGCCGATGAGTCAGCTGCTGCCACTTTCACTTCCTTTATCGGCTCAAGGTGCATTGTTTAAGCACAAGCCCTTTGTTGTATGAATTACTTGGCCACATTGAGCGGTGCCGGCTACACAGGTTGTCGCTTCTCGGTCGCTGGGGTTTCCTCTGCTGTCATGTTTTGCCCCACGTGTGGAGCTGTTTTTTGGCACCATTGACTTCCACATAGAAGGCTCCACAATTCCAGGAAATCTGCAGGTTGTGTTGGTAGAGGATGATTTTTTGGTCACACGATGGACACAACCTCCAAAGTGTTACGTCCGAAAAGTCTCCCATTTGCAGTCGTCATAGTTCTTGACGTCTCCGTACTTGCAATCTCCTGTCAACGGCTTTTCGGTCAAACACCCCTAGTTTGGTCTGTAAACCTAGATTTTGAATCATGCCATTACTTACAAAACTGTGAGAGGCCCCTCCATCCAACAGTTTTGGTACCGTTCTACGACTCTTGCAACCTTGGAATTGCACTTTTAGCAGTATCGCCAGTTGGTCATCCTGGTACCCCTCGTTGATGGACAAGAGTTGCGCCTTTCACTCCAGCCCTTTGACGTTTCACAACTTATTTTTCTGCGAATCCTCCCCCCTTTTTGGCCTAATTCTTTCTTTGGTAGTTTCGAGCGATATGCCCGATTTTTCCGCAGTTGTTGCAGGTGAGCGTGTCTTTTTGGTCGACGGCGTCCACTTCTGTCGGAGTCAAGCAGTTCCCCGAGTGGCTTTTTTGTTTTCACTATAATTGTGGTTGGTAAGTCACCAGCCATGGGATTCCTAGATTCGAGCGTTGCAGTCCAAGCTATTGATCCTTTATGCTATTGCGATCATCCGTGGTAAGTCGTTCTGGAAGACGAAGATGGTGGTCGCTTGCCGAATGTCTTGTTTGAGGCCATTGTTCCAGTTTAAACAGAGTTTTCTAGGGATGATGTCTGCACAAGTGATGATGTTGCGTGTACTCTGCCACACTAGGCTGCTAATGGAGGCGTTGGAATATGTACCGAGTGCCACACTTCTCATTTTGCCATCCAAAGCGTGCAAGCGTCGCGTGCAAAAACTTTCTCCATTCGGTTTGTGCCATTGGCGTGTCTTGCCATTGTGGGTTGATATATTCCAAGGATAAAATGCCTACGGTTGACGATGCGAGACGAGTGCCATTGGCTGTCAATGTGGCCCAGCCAGTCTCTTGCTACTGCTGGATGGCCTTTAGGTCAGACCACCAACTCAATGTATTGCCACGCAGAAGCGCAGCTACGGCATCAATTTTCTTCTCATTGTCGTGACCCTTGCAGCGGTGAAGTACACCTCCAAGCTTGTCAGCCACATCCGAACCGTTTGATCTATAGGATCGAACAGTTTGGGAGGGGCTGGACAAATCTTGGCATTGTTCGACAGTTGGGTGTTTCTATCAATGAGCCCCGCCTCTCGTGCACTTGCATTGCGAAGAGTCTTTATCGCAATGTTGAGTTGTTGGAGTAGATGGATGTTAATTCCCTCGAGCGTAAAGATACGGTTCTCCAGTTCCTTGTTGATCCGTTCTTGTCATTTCATGCCACCTATCGTTCCTCTTGTAGACCTTGAGGTTGTCGATAGGGGCAATTGTTTTACTACCGTCGGATCCGTGGCCGGATTGGCCGTTGAAGCCGTCAGGACCGACCCAGCTGCCACATAGCCTGCCATGCCAGAATTAAACGTCATCTCAGGGCTTGCGTGCATAGTCACATTCTGCTCCTCAATTTACCAAAGTCTTCGCCAAATACCCGCTGCTGGTTTTTGGGTGCGCTTGCTCGCTTCACGCCAAAGTCACAAAGTCTGCGAATCATTGACGTGTGAGATGTTTTTTTGACTTGTTCAAGGTAGTCCTCTAGATGAGTAAAGTAGTGAGCTGCCTCTCAAGCATTGCTACGCTTTGATACCAATTGTTATGCCAAACGGAGAGTGGATGGTGAACAGGAATGAGTTTCAAGATATAACGCAATTTGAGTATTTGAAACACTTGACAAACTTGTAGTTAGCAGTAAGTGTACTTGGATGACAAGTGACAAGACGACCAAACACATACATACATGTGTCGAGTTAAGAACGAGGCGCAGTCGTTGTGGTTGGGTTGATCGTTGGTCAAGTCGTGTGGAGTTGCGCCGTGAGTGGTCGGATTGAGAAGCTCCGTAGAGGAATCAGGGGGCTTTGAAGATTGATGGTGAAGATGCGAGATGCATCTTTAGAAATCTCGACGTATGTCAATGCGTCAAAAGTTCAACCAAGAGGTTGTGAAACTTCTGTCGATGTTTCTCCAAAGTGGCCATAGTTGTCAAAGCATGCAAAAAGGAATCGCTAGAAAACAAGGGGAGGTGGCCGGATTTCCCTTGACCATCAGAGCAAAAATCATGGTCTCGATGCACGGTGGGCTAATTGTGTAGTGACTGAAATGCCAACTCGGAGAGTTTAGGGACTTGTGTACATCTGGTACGTAATGCAAATGCCCTCAAAAATGTTTTTTAATCTCAAGCCAATGCACGTGTTAAACTAAGGGACTTCATCTCCATACCCACGGTTTTCCCCAAATAACTAGAATGTGTACGAACATAAGATTTCTTGTCCCATATCCAGCACTTTTCTTTTACAAAGCTCCATATCCACAAGTTACAACAATCCCACAATGTATAAAAAAAACAATGCATCAATGTTGCATGCAAAGTGTGCACAAAGTTACATAGTATACAGAAGAGCACCGTGGATAATGTTAACAAGTGGAAAATATAAGGAGTGAATCTCCTTTACATGATATGGGGGGGGAGAGAGAGAGGGAGACGGAGAGAGAGAGGGGGGGGGAGAGAGTGGGAGAGAGAGGTAGTGAGGAGATACATGTATGTATTTATACATATATGTGTATATACATACATACATATGTACATGGATATATATATATATATATATATATATATATATATATATATATATATATATATATATAGAGAGAGAGAGAGAGAGAGAGAGAGAGAGAGAGAGAGAGAGAGATTGCGCACGTGAGTAGTGCACCTTTTGTGTAAAGATTTATTTGGAATGTACATAATCTTTTTTAAACCATTACAATAACAACGTAACTACCTAACAATGAAGTGTACTTGTGCATTGATTGAGTGTTTGAGAAAAGAGCAGCGATTAATGACAATTGGACGTCAAGGAGCAGGGGAGAAGAGAGGTGAGACATGAAAGCAAGGGTCTACAAGAGAGTGGGTGCCATGATGGGGTTGTTTGCGACTTAGGAATAGTTACAAGTGACAATGCAAAGAGTAGTCAAGAGTTTGAGGGAGCCCCCCCCCCCCCACGAGTGAATGGACTACAAACCCACTTGCGATCGAGGGCATTCCCACTCAACCACATCTAAAGCCTAAAGCCTCAAGAAGTATTTTTCTCACAAGCTAGTTTCCAGCAGCATGCATTCTAGGGATTGATACTCATGACAGCTAGCAGTATTGAAGTAAGCCCATCTTGCCCCCAAAAGCACAAAACCATAAGCCGTAAGCATGCAAAACATCTGATGCAATGAATATTACATAATACCTTGCTGCTCAACTATGGGTCACGCTATACTCGTTTCCCTCCCAACACAATGAATCCTCATGTTGATGGTTAGGGTTTTGCTAGATTTCATTGAGTTAGTCACATGGAATGGGTGATGTGTGTGTAGCAAATGGAGAGGTCATTTTGTATACATGACTGACACACCAACACTACCCCGTGACCCATAGAGGACACATGCACATAACATAACAGAAGACACAAGAAAAAACACTGCACTACATAAGGCTAGATGGTCACAAAAACCTCATCACAAGCATCACCTAGGCACATCACGAAGTGCAGTAAGCCAAGAATGCACACGACTATCTTGAATATGCTATTGTTAGGGCCTTCATTATGGAGTAAGTGCGTTGCTTTTGTGTGTCCAACAAGACAATCCAAACATCTCCTGCCTCAACTCGATCACGCACAAAATGATGCTCAACGTTAGATTGTCTTCTTCGTGTGTGATACATGCCATCATGCTTGGCGATGGCTTTTGTGCTTTGGTTGTCACAGAGCAAGTGTTGCAATGGATGGGTACGCATAACCTTTGGAACAATTGGCATAACCAGACGCTCTCACACATGTCTACACCACGCATGAAATACTCTGCCTTGCTTGAGCTGTGTGCAGCGCATCCCTGTTTCCCACTCTTTCAAGACACAACAGTTGTAACGATGAGAAGAATGTACCCTATGTGACTATGTGCATCAACATCATGTGGCCAGTCATTGCCGGTGCAAATGTTTACATCCATAGACGACTGTGTTTTGAAGTGTAGTCCCACTCGTGTTGTGCAGAGAACATAGCGTAAAACATGAAGTGCAGCCTATAGGTGTTGTGCATGAGGATATCGAGAAAAAAAATCCAGAAAGTTCACCACAACTACTTTATTTTCCTCTTGTTCGTGGCCAGGTACATGAGGAGCCCGATAACTCCGAGGTAATCGGTAACATCGAATGGCTCTTCCAATTTGGACACATAAAGTATCTTGAGCAACTGCTGACCAAGAGGGGTCTCAATGTCGACACTGTAGGCACAAACTCAAGGAGCGAGGTAGACCTCTCTCCTAGGCTGTGCACATACACAACCTCATGGACATGGAGGTTTCAACGATGATGATTGTGCTTGATCTCCATCCTTTGGAAAATGTGAGCGGGTTCCAAGTCCTTCGTCTTGCATTGGCAGTGCAACAGTGTTTTCACTCCTCACACTTCCAAGGTACACGATGACACAAGAAAAATCTTCTTCACGTAGACAAGGATCGCGACAGAGGGTGTTCACTGATGACTGGAAAATAGAGCAGGATCAACTATGATGTGTTTGCACCTCCCCTTCTAAGTTGTGGAGGTAATCTCGTGATTCCAACATCATGGTGACTCGGCAAGCCATAGAGGGCCTTCCGCATCCGCTAAACTCCTTAGTCCCATCCGTGAACCCTTGTGGCTTCTCCATGTAGATCTCGTCGTCCAAACACTTGTGTAAGAACGTATTGTTTATGTTTAACTACCCTAACTCCAAATCACGACAAGCGACCAGAGTGAGATGTCTTAGGGCACAGGCATACTGTCCAACTAAAACAAACATCTCATTAATTTCAATGCAAAGAACATGGGAGAAAAACTTTGCTATGATGCGTGCCTTGTGCCAATCGACAATGCGGTCTAGTTTTTGCTTTTCTCTGAACACCCAATGTGCAATGATAGCCTTGCAGCTAGGTGGAAGATCCATAATCTCATACATGATGTATTTTTCTAGAGCTGCGATTTCCTCCTCGATGGGGTGTTCCAATTGCTTGGTATGGGAGAACCCTTGCGCCTGACACACTGTGTTGTGCTGTGGTGTTATAGGGACTGCTTTGAGAATGGCATGAGGGTTAACAATATTGCCTCACAAAGCTGTGGTGTCAGCATGCTCAAACTCGCTTGCAATGGGTGAGTATCCAAGACCTGTGCTGGGATGCATAATCCTCTTGGCAAGGGCCAAGGCCAAAGGAATCAAGGCTAGAGGCAGGCCATATTGCTGAACATTGAGCATTAGATGTGATAGAATATGTTTTAGATGTGGATGGAGCCACGTGAAAGGCACCAGAGCAAGCAGGGAGGTTGAGAAGGTGCCCTCCACGGCTAAAAGGGTTACACCACTGCTGTAGGTAGCCATGGAGTCAAATCCAAGAGGATGGTTGTAATAAGCATCAAGCCAGTCACTGGCGACACTACGGACAAGACAGGAGTGAATATGGAAGAAGGCAACAAACGAGAGGACGCTGACATGGGAGAGATGATAGGGGTCAATGGGGAGTCAAGTACCGTGGTTACGGGAACGTTTGAGGAGAATTATGACATTTGGGCCAAGTATGAAGAAGGCACCAACGATGACAAGGATGCAAAAGATGGATAAGGCGCTAGCACTGACAATGGTGACTGACTAAGCTCTCAGGCGGAGACCGGCCAAAACTCTCCCCCCAAACCAGAGAAGGGAGGAAAGGGAGGACAATGAGGCATGAAGCTCAGGGTGATGAAGGAAAAGAGACTCAAAGAAAAGGGCGTCCTGCAGCTTGACAACACAATGACGGTCGGGGTCCCAGAAGCGTCAGACCTTAGATTGAGCAAGATACCCAAGAAGGGACACAAATTATCCTGGGCAGACAATTTTCATCACACATATCCTTAAGGAGCCGGAAAATGGCAAGGTAGCCCCACAAACAAGTCGGATGCTAGTTGGTGAAAAGATCCTGCCAGCGTTGGAATGGTACATGACTTTCAGAAGGGAACTGTGAGGAACTCGATTCCAAATCCAGATCATGTAGCTCATTGCCTCTAGGGTGTCGAGCGGAGAGGGAGACCAGACTCAGAGAGAAGCAAATTCATGCCATCGACTAGCGTGCAATTCTAGCGATCCGTTACCCAGTTCTACTTGGATGTGTAAGGATAAATGAGCTCAAGACGCACCCATTAAATTCAAGCAGATGGACGGCTGGGACCCGTGAATTCACCACCACGGTCATTGTAGAAAACACACAAGAATTGTTGACATGAGCGCTTAGTCTGGGGTATCCACGGGACAAGGATCCAAGACATGTTGCTCTTGTGAGGACGGCCAAACATCCAACGGTTGCAGGAGAGATTGGCAGTCACACAAAGGACATAAGGACCATTTCCACCAAGGAATTCATGGGAAAAAGGGCCCATGACACCCACTTGAACAATATCAATGGGATGTAGGGACTCCATCTCACACGAGGAAAATGATGTGCAATGATTTTTGCCTCAAGCACAGGCTGGGAAGTCAATAGAACAAGGTAGAGGAAACAAAGACGGGTCGAGACCAAGGATGGGCTGGAGACGTAACATGCTGGTGATACCATCGGTATGCACATGCCAAAGGTAAGGATGAACACATGCTCAAGAAAAAGAGAGGAAGAAACATGAACGAGAGTAGCGGTAGTAGAAGGCGAGGTGGGTGGGAACAAGGGCACGCAAAAGAGCCATTCACAAGAAACAACACAAATTACACCATGACTACTAGGATATAGTGAGACCGTGCCAACACCATGACTAGTACAAAAGTCTATGCCTTGCTTGTCTAGAGTGGTGGCAGACAACAAGTTGACTTCCAAAGAAGGCACATGCTGAACAACAGGCAAGTACAGGTCGTTGCCAGGCTCCACGGAGCAAAGATACCCACACCCTAGATAGGAAGCATCTGCCTAGGGCTGATATGCACAAAGTAAGTCAACAGGGCCTAGCATGATGAATGCAGTACAAACAGATGTCATGTGATGGGTGGCCTTGAAATCCAGGATCAAGAAGCCACCAAGTACACAATCAAAGGAAAGCACACCACAGGTGGCGACGATGCCAACAGCAGATAATGGCAGAGAGGACTGGCCACACACAATGAGGTAACGAGGGAAGGTCATGTTGAGGTATGTCCCTCTGCTCATGTGTGTCCATGCGCTGTAGAATAGGGATAGGGACGCTATTGAGAGATGTGCCAGTCACCTCCTACAATTGGTTGTGTGGTGAGGCTGATGGACGCAGGGTCCAAGTTTGGGTTCGTTTGCGGCCGAGCTCTTGCCGCCACAAGGAAATGCCACAAGGGTGAATGCAGCCCATGGTGGATAATGAAGACCTGGGTTCAGACCCTCTAGAGGCCTTGATGTTGCAAGATGGTTTCATTTGGTGAGAGAGGGTGGTGCCCTGTGCCCCATGGTCAGCCTTGACTTGGTGGTCATACTTGACCAGATTGTAGGGCTTGTCCTGGTGGTCATAAATGATCAGGTTGTAAGACTTGATCAGACTTGACTAGGTGGTCAGGTTTGACCAGCCTTGACTGAGTGAGAAAACATGACTAGGGAAGCTAGCCTAGTTAGTTTAGAGTAGATAAGCCCTCTTTGTGGGCTCATTGTGTGCACAACTCTTGACCTTAATGACCATTGATCCTTGGGCTCTTGCCACTTGAGTCCTCTCGTGCTGTGCCTCCCACTTCCATCTTTACTTGGTACCATAAACAGGTTCTGGGCGACTGCCGCATTAACCACTGCCAAGGCCACTGCCATGGCCACTGCTGTGGCCACTGCCACCGCCGCTGCCCAGGCCACTACCACTGCTACGGGTGCTACCACGGCCACTACCAAGGCCACTGCCGCAGCCACTTCCACGGCCACTTCTTGAGCCCTTTAACTCAAGAAGTGCCAACACCAAGCGACGCAGCTCAAGCCTCAACCCTTAGTCTCCGACACCAATTCCACCTCTGCTGCAACACCATCATGTCTGTCTTTGATCCTCCCGGGCACGCACCCGACAAGGGTCTTAGCAACCCTCTCGCTGTAGTTCCTTGCTTTATGAAGGACCTCACCTACAAGGTGTGGACTGCACTATCTAAAGCGTGTACAAAGGACCAAAAAGTGAGGCACCTCTACAATCCCAAGTCCAAGAAGCCCTATGCAACAGAGGATGGGACTCGTTTTGTCCATCTCCTCATAAGCACTGTTCCCCGCAAACATATTCTTCCCCATCAGCGGTTTGCCAGCCCAAAGGAGGATGAAGAGAGCGTGGAAGGCCGTGGCAGAAACAGCAATGACGAGGAAGATAACGATGATGAAGACCCATATGCACTAAAGGTTGCGTTGCCACGTGAGCCGTGGCTCACGTGCCAGATCATGTCATTTATGACCAATCACCCTCCACATTTACACTCATTTTCCAGTGTAAACCATGTACCATGAAGAAATGTAACTTCCACGAAAGACACATATTCCATAGACATCATGGACAAGCAAGGTGGACACTCATGGATGATTTATAGAACCATGGTAGAAACCACATGACAAATTCCCCCGGGTACCATGCATTTCATGTGAATCCACATAACGCTTTTCATGAAGGAATTGTATGGAAGAAATCTGGACCAAAGAGTTCATTTTCTCTTTCACAACTATTACTTCTCTCGAAACAAATTACAGTAGAACATGTGTGCCAAATAGAAAGGAAGATAATTAAAGAAAATATTAACTAAACAATTCACTCATGAGCTTCATCCTAAGGTGGAAATGACATCGTTTGGTCTCATTTAGACGCTTTTGTTACATTCGGATTTACTCCAGAAAAATACGTCTTGGCTCAAAGATATGGACGCATTACAGAACTACATGGCAGAAAAAATCACATCAAATAAGACTATCAAAAAACAGAAACTGAATGTTGCTCGAGCGACAATCAAGCTATTGCACGAGCGATAGCTTGACTGTTCAATCGAGCATACTCTAGCACACTCCAAAGTCCAGCTCTTGTCAGATGTCTGCCATGCGCTTGGGGGTTGTTCTGCCCATCAAGAACATCATTACCAAAATTTGTAACTAAAAGTTCACCTGCATAATGTTCGGTCATCGATTGGTGTACTTCTCCAATACATTTGTCGAATCTTACGACAACCGATATGCGAGAATAATCTATATCTAGTAAAGCCTATAGGGGACATCTTTTACTAAACGGTTGATGGATGAAAATCGACGGTTTATTGTCCATAAAAAAATAGAAATCGGTGATGTGACCACCAACATCGAGATATCCCACTGAAATATAATTTACATTCTTTTTGGCCTTTGATTAACAAAATATTTTGTGATGTAGTAGACAAATACCTAAATGAGTATTTGAAACCAATTGCGTTGACACACAAATGTGGTCGTACATCAGTGAACTATTCTAAAAGATAATTGCATACAGGCCCCTTCAACATTTCGAAACAGGTGTCGGGGGGGGAGGGACGAGGGTGCGAACGTCATCTCATTTGACAAACCCTTGAGTCATGCATTTGTGTACATTCCAAAGTGTTCATCAAACACACGTCCACGTACACTAAACTCATATATCTTCGTTTGAAGGGGGGGATAGGCGTGGACCGATCGATACTGTAGGACCCCCCCCTCCCAAAGATCACGAAGTATATGAGGCATATGTATGAGAGGGTATATGGGATGATTGTGAGGAAATTCACTAGTGTATATCACCGACAGATATTTCTAGGAAACAACAACTGGTAGTACAAGAGTGTATCCTTAGGCCTGTTCGTCACGTACACTCCCTCGTACACTTACCTCATATACCTGGTGCTAATTACAAATTGCTCAACTGTCCCAAATTCTCAAATCATGTTCAGCCTCGCAATTCATATCTTTCCATCATCTATGCTTTGTTCGGCATAACATTTGGTATAGGAGCACAGCGGTACCAGAGAGGCATTTGACTACTTTACCCATCCGGAGGACTACCTCGCACAAGCTATAAGCGCATCTCGCATGTCAAGACTTCGCAGACTTCGCGGCTACGACGTGAATCAAGCAAGAGCATCCGACGACCAATAGCGGGTCTTCAGCAGTAACTTCGATGATGGAGGAGGAGATGTTGACCATACACGCAAACCCTGAAGCAATGGTGAATGCTGGCGTGACAGGCTATGTGGCAGTTGGGTCTGTCCCGACGACTCCAACGACACGGTCCAGGATCCTATGGCGGTAAACCACCTACCCCTGCCAACACCCTCAATGCCTCTAGGAAGAACGTCAGGCGGCACTGGACGACAGGCGCAGATCAACGAGGAACTGGCAAATTGTATCTCCACGCTTGAGGGAATCAACAGCCATCTACTATAACAAAACAACGATGCAATGGAGGCTCTTTGCAATGCAAGTGCATGAGAGGCAGTGCTTTTCTAGAGAAACACCCAACTCTCAAACAAACCAAGATTTACCCGGCCCTCCCCGAACCGTTGGATCCTGCAAACTCTAAAGGGACAACGATTTGGACGTGTCTTACAAACATGGAGGTGTACTTCACCGCCGCTTGGGTCAACAACGATCGAGAGAAAATTGACTTCGCCACCATACTTCTTAGTGGCATGACATAAGCTGGTGGACCGATCTTAAGGCCAGACAGTGATAGAAGGAGACTGGCAAGGCCTCATCAACGGCCGACGGTGCCCATTTTGCATCGTCAGCTATAGGCATTCCACCCTTGAAGTAGATAAATCAGCAATGCTTACACGCGGTGATGCCACCAACTATAACAAAACATCGCGCGAGATGCTTGCATGCTTTGGACGGCTGAACAAGAAGTCTGATGCTTGGTATAGAATCCAACACCTTGTCAGTAGTCTTGTGTGGCAGAGTACATATGGAGATTATGTTAGACCATCATTGGTGCAGACATCGCCTTCGATGAACACTGTTTTCATTACAACAACAGCCTCAAATGGGACATCCGACAAGCAATCACCACTACCACGCATTATCACAGTGGCAGAAGGGATCAACATTGTGACTACAACCTTCGGATCCAGCGATCATACGGCTGACAAATTCCAACCACAAGGATCGTGCGAATAGAAGAAGCCTATCGGGGGACTCCTCGACTTCAACGAAGGTGGAAGACTTCGACCAAAAAGACGCGCGCACCTGTCACACGTGCGGAAAATTCAAGCATATTGCTAAAAAACACCGAAGCAAGCAGCATGCAAAGAAGGGGGGAAGTCGCATGAAAATGAGTCGGGAAACGACAAGGGACATGAGTTAAAGGAACGACTCTTGTGTGGAAGGAGCAATCTGTGCTGAACAATCATCCACCCGAATGGCTCACAACGCCACAAAGCGCCTTTAATATCCCTAATTTTGACAAGGGACAAGAGGATGACCAACTGGTGATATTGCTAAAAGTGTAACCTCGAGATTGCAAAAGTCGCAGAACGGTACCGACACTATTAGATGGAGGGGCTTCTCACAGATTTTAAAGCAAAGACATGGTTTTAAATGTTGGAGTGATGCTCCTCACCATGGCAGGAGTGACTCCAAAAAGGAACACCAAAAAGACAAGCCTTCATGGCTTAGTGGTTAATGGTGTCCACCTCTAGAGGCAGGGGCCTGGGTTCAAGTCCCACAAGATGAAATTCTGCCCTGCCTCGAGGGAGGTGGAAAATAGATGCTAGGAAGCTAGCTCAACCTCTAGAGTTCCTCTTTAAGTTTCTAGAAGGCCACGTGAGGGTCCAGGAAGGTGGCACACCTTCTAGAAGGGGTGACTTGTCCTACAAGGCATCTAAAGGTGTCTTGGTCTTCTGGAAACCTTCCCTCCTACTAGAAGCAAGCTGAGGAATCTAGGAAGGGGCAGAAGCTTCTGGAGGAGGGAAGGGATGCCTTCCTAGGTGGGAAAAGGACAGCCTACCAAGGGCCACTCTAGAAGCCATAGAATCTGCTAGGAAGCTTCAAATCTGGCATGCTTTGGTGTTCTGGAAAGCTTAGATAAGTGGCTATAAAATGCCACTGTTTGTGAGCCTTGATCAAGTGTACATTCCCAGTCAATTTAGGCCAAAACTGCTGCCTCAATCTCTGACCAGTTTTCTGCCATCCTTGGAACCAGTTGCCTCCACAGTTTCAGTCTCTCCAAAAAGAGTTGGTGGTGTGAACCAGCCACTGCTAGGGACCCTCCAGGGTGCACACTCACCCTCAGGCCAACATGAAAGACGGGTTTGCTGACCGGACCAGGGGGATTTGGAGGGGAAACCGTCAACGGAAGATTGCAGATATGGAGACTCCGACAACAACTACGACTACAAGTGCGAGACTTGCAAGATATAACGGTGTGGAGTTCATGTCCAATGAGTGATCACAAAATCACTCTCAAACGCAATTTCCTATACCAGTACAATCCGTAAAATGTCTAGAATAGTGGCAATGTCTACATTGATATCAATGGCACCGAGTTACAACTTCCGCGCATGGGGCGGAAGACGATAGCAGAAGCAGTAATGGACACCGCAACGACCAAGAATGAACAACCTGTGCAACCAATACTAAACAACGTGGCCAAGCACTGCATATGACGAGGGGCTCGCGCGGGGCTTGTGCACCTCAAGCCAGTAGAGGATATGGAAGTTGCAGTAGTTGACTCATTGGCCTTGTCAGCTGCATCAGCCTCATCAGCCTCATCGGCATCACCCAAGTTCGCGATGGTTCCCAAACATCCAGAATTCTTACAAAATCAACATGCTATTGACCATTACATCAAAGGAGATCTGGGAAACTGACCCCCAGTTTGAGGTGCCTATCAGATTAGCAACCACGAGCTGACCGAGTTGAAAAAGAAACTCGACGAGACGCTCAGTCAAGGATTCATCCACCTGTCCCGGTCACCATATGCCACACTAGTATTGTGCATGCAAAAGAAAACCGGTGAAATGCGGATGTACGTGGACTAAAGGACGATGAACAATGCTACTATCAGGAACTGATACCCTCTCTCCCGAGCCGAAAAACTTTTTGAACAACTCCAAGGAGCTCAAATTTTCACCAAAACTGACCTACGCAGCGGTTATCACCAGATCCGCATGGCAGACATCGACATTGAGAAAACGGTATTCCAAACATGCTACAGGAATCTAGAGTTCATGATCCCGCTGTTTTGACTCACCAATCCCTCGACAAAGTTAATGGCGGCAATAAACAACATCTTTCTGCCCGTACCTCGATGATTTGTTGTGGTACATCTCGATGACATTATGGCATACAGTCGCACCCCATACGAGCATGATGGACATCTCTGAGGATTCTGAAAGTTTTACAAAGAGAGAAAATGTTTTGGAAAACTCGTGAAGTGTGAATTTGGTCACCGTTTGATCAAATGTTTGGGTCACGCAATCAATGGCGGATGGATCACCATGGAAAAGAAAAAACGTGGCAGGGGTTGCTCATTGCTAGTGCGAAACAATGTTTGAGTTTCCAAGTTATCTTCAGCTTCTCTGATTACCATCAGCATCTTGTACGGGATTACACCCGAGTATCATGGCCTCTCTCTGACCACACTTGAAAAATAAATGAGTGGCGGTGGGGAGACACCAAACAAGAAGCGTTCACCGCTTCTTGTTTGTTGCTCTGACCTCTGTATTAGCCCTATGATTGGCCGATCCAACGATTGATTATGTCATGGCTACCGATGCCTCCGACCGAGCCATTAGCATGGTCCTCCTACAGGTTTACGGTATTGGAGAGCAACCGGTCGCGTGTATGTCACAAACATTACAAGAAGGAGATGCTGGCAGTTGTGCACGCATTTAAGATGTGGTGATGCTATCTTGAATGCTGCAGATGCATCGTACACACCGACCATCACGCACTCAATTATTTTACGATGCAGCAGAACCTTAGTCGACGTCAAACCTAATGGATGGAGTTTTTTTAATCTGGGTTCGACTATGTCATTGAGAATCAGCCAGGAAAAACCAATTTAGGAGACATACTTAGCCAGCGACCAGACTTGATGGCTGAAGCAGTGAAACTTCAACTGTAGTGAGGTCCGAATCTGAAGAAGTTGTTTACACATGGCTACGACCAGCATGGCGGATACAACACGTCCACGTTCTGGAATGGCACACCCTATTGGTGACGGCAATTCATTTGCCTAGTGGTTGTTCCTCCAAATGACGAGCTCAGCCGCATGCTGCTCAAGGAGTGCCATGACACCGGTCCACGTGGACATTTCAAATAGGTGAAAACTATGAAGAATCCAGCAAAACACTAGTGGTGGGACAAGACGCAAACCGACGTGGCCAACTTTTGCAAGATCCGTGACACGTGTCAGTGACAAAAATCTCTTTGCACATGACCACCCGCGGCTCTATAGCTGCTCCCCATTCCGACATCACAGATGGTAGAGAAATCATGGTGTTGGATGTCGACTGGGGGAATGTTTCTCTGGCTGTGGAGTCCGGCTCGTGTGGCGGGAAGTTTGCCACACACCAATTGAAACGGAATTGTACATGTCATGGTGGTCGTCACCAAGTTATACGCGAGTTTGACGGTCGGCAATTTGGCTGCGCAATCCTTCCCGTGTGGCTTGCAGAATGTTCAAAGGATTTGTTCCACCGGCTGATTGGTCCGTTCTGTTTGGCCCTCTGTTTAAGGGTAGAACGTTGTGGAAATCTGGATTTGACTCCCATAACAATTCATAAGTTTGTGCCAAAAACAGCTGGTGAATGGACCATCTCCGTTGCTCGTGATCATCTTGAGCACGTCGTGTAGCCATAAGACGTTGTTAAAAAACCGTCGTCCTGTTCCCTCGGCGGTGACGGTGATTGGCGTCGGGATAAAGTGGGACATTTAGGAAAACCTGTCAACAACCACAAGGATTGTGTCATAACCCTCGGTTGTGACCAGTAATAAAGAAGCAAAGTCCGTAAAGATGTCGGTCCACGGTTCCGCCAGAATAGGGAGCAGCTCCAAATGTCCGGGTGGCCATGTGTGGCGGGATTTTTTTCGCTGACACGTGCCACAAGTTTTGCAGAATTTGGCCACATTAGTTTGCATCTTGTCTCACTCGTAGTACTTTTCCTGCTTCTTCAATGCCTTCTCCTCTCCAAAATGTCCACGTGGACCAATATCATTGCACTCCTTCAGCAGGATGCGGCTGAGCTCATCATTCAGAGGTACAACCACCTGGTGAGTGAATCGCTCTCGCTAATACGGTACTTCGTGCCAGTGCTTGGACTTGTCGTATCCACCATGCTGGTCGTAGCCATGTTTGAATAACTTTTCAAGATACGGATCTCTCTACACTCGAAGTGACGGTGCTTCAGCCATTAAGTCTGGTTGGCAGCTGAGCTTGTCTACTGGGTTGGTTTTGCCCGGCCAGTACTCAATGTCGTAGTCGAACCCGGATTCAAGAAACTCTATCCATCGGGTTTGACGTGGACAGAGGTTCATCTGCATCTTCAAATGTTTTAGGGCGTGATGGCTGGTGCGTACAATGCATCAGCGGTATTCAAGATAGCACCAGCATGTATTAAATGCGTGCACAACCGCCGGCATCTCATTCTCGTATATGACAAAGTTTAGTTCCGGTCCATGCAACCTTTGCAGCATACATGTGGCCGGTTGCTCTCCTTTGCAGTGATCTTATAGGAGGACCGGGCCAATGGCTCTGTCAGAGGCGTCCGTAGCCATGACGTAGTTGATCGTTGGATTGGTCAATTGTAGGGCTTATGCTCAGGTGAGAGCATTCCACAAAGCGGTGAACTTTTCTTGTTTGTTGTCTCCCCCACCATTTTTTCTTCAAGTGAGGTTATGGAGAGGCACTGGCACTTGGACGTAATCCCGAACAAAGCAGCGAGAGTAAATTGCAAAAGCCAAGGAAACCTGGACGTCTCAAATGGTTGTCAGCGTACACTAATCAGCAACTACCGCAACGTTTTCCGGATCCACGGTGATCCGTCCACCATTGACGACGTGACCCAAAACTCAATCCAACGGCAAATGAAGTCGCACTTCAAGAGTTTTCCAAAGATTTGTCTCTTTGTGAAACTTCAAGAACTTTTTGGAGATGACGATCTTGCTCCTCTAAGGTGCGGTTGTCGACCACAATGTCGTCAAGATACACCACGGCAATGAAGTCGCGATACGTGCCAAAAGTATTTTAAAGTGCCTCCGCGAACCTCTTGGAGAATTTATGAGTCCAAACAGCAAGAACGTGAAATTGATATGTCCGTAGCGATTTTGGATTACCAAATTCTTGATGTCAATGTCTGCCACATGGATCTAGTGATAACCGTTGCATAAGTATATCGGCTTGGGAGAGAGGGCAGCGATTTTTTATAGTGGCATCCTTTAGAACCCGGTAGTCTACACACATTTGCATCTTTCCCGCTTTCATTTTCACAAACAACACTAGTGCGGTGTATGGTGACGTGGACGGGCAGATGAATCCTTGACAGAGCATCTATTTGAGTTTCTTTTTCAACTCGGTCAGCTCATGGTTGCTTATCCGTAATGCTCCTCAAACTGGGGTTGGTTGTCTAGTTTTGTTTTGATGTGATGGTTGATGTCGTGCTGAGTTGGCAAGGTTTTTGGAAGTTTGTCGAGGAAGAAATCCATATCTCTTTGAATGAGAGGTGTGAAATCTTTGGGAACCATCGCGAACTTGGTTGATGCCGATGAGTGAACTGTTGCCACTTCCACTTCCTCCATTGTATCAAGGTGCACAAGCCACGCGCAAGCCCCTCGTCGTATGCAGTGATTGGCCACATTGAACATCATCGGTTGCACATGTTTTTTCTTCTTGGTTGTTCTCCCTTCCCCTGTTGCTTCCACCTATACTGCTTCATCTGTCGTCTTCCGCCCCAGACTCAAAAGTCATTGCATGGGACCTTTGATTTCCACGTAGACGTCGCCACTGTTCCAGTCAATCTGACTATTTTCCTAGTACAAGAAATTGCGTTAAAAATGATTTTGTGATCACTCATTGAACATGACCTTGAGACTGTTTCATCCGGTGAGTATTTCACTTGTAGTTGTCGTGGTTTTTGGATTTTTTGTCTCCGTAATCTTTTGTCAACGGTTTTCCTTCAAACACCCTTGACTCATTCTGCAAACCGAGATTTCCACCCATGTCCTTGATTAGAAAGCTATGAGAAGCCCCTCCATTCACTAGTGTCTATACCAATCTGGGACTTTTGCAACCTTGAGGTTGCACTTTTAGCTGTACTGTCAGTTGGTCGTCCTCGTACCCCTTGTCAGACTTAGCAATCTCAGGAACCCTGTGTGGCATTGTGAGCTGTTCAGATGTACGATTGTTTGGCGCAGATTTCTCCTTTTGGACAAGTGTCGCGCCTTTCACTCCTGCCCCTTGCTGTTCCCCAACTCATCTTTCTTCGATTTCCCCCCCTTTTGGCCTGCTTCTTGCCTCGATAGTTTCAAGCAATATACCTGACTTTTCCGTTGTTGTAATAGGTGTGCGTGTCCTTTTAGTTGACGTCCACTTCCATCGGAGTTGAAGAGTCCTCCGAGTGGCTTTTTCTATTCCCAAGATAATTGTGGTCGGGAGGTCGCCGAGCATAGGGTTCCTGGATCCAAGCATTGTAGTTGGCACTGTCGATCCTTTCTATTGTTGTGATCACTTGCGGTAAGCTGTTACGGAGGCCAAAATGCCAATCGCTCGCCGGATGTCCCATTTGATGCCGTTTTTGCATTAAAAAGAGAGTTCATCGGGGGTGATGTCTGTACCAGTGATGATCTCATTGAATCTCAATGTGTACTCCGTCACGCTAGAATACTGACGGAGGTGTTGGAGTCGGTATGGAGCGTAAGACTTCTCGATCATCCGTTCAAAGCGTGTAAGCATCACGCGCAAGAATTCGCTCAATTCAGTTTATGGCATTAGCAAGTCTTGCCATTGCGGATGGGTCTGCTCCAAGGGTAGAACGCTTATTGTTGACAATGAAAGACAGGCACCGTTAGCCATCAATAAAGCCCCGCCAGTCTCTTGCTGTTATTGGATGGGCTTTAGATTGGTCCACCAACTTAACATCGTGCCACAAAGAAGCGCAACGGTGAGGCCAGTATTCTTCCGATCGTCGTTGACCCCAGCAATGGTGATGTACACCTTCAAGTCTGTTAGCCACATCCAAACCGTTGGCCCTTTGGGATTTGCAGGATCGAACGGTTTTGGGAGGGTTGGGTGAATCTTGGGTTTGTTCAAGAGTTGGGTGTTTCTCTCCATGAGCACTGCCTCTCGTACACTTGAGTTGCAAAGAGCCTTTGAGCTAGAGGAGATGGTTTTTGATTCCCTTGAGTGTTGAAATACGGTTTGCCAGTTCCTCATTGGCCCACGCCTATCGTCCAGTGCTACCTATAATTCGTGCTGCACAAGTTGAGGCTGCTTGTAGGGTTGGCTAGCTAACCACCGTAGGATTCATGACAAGATTGGTCGTCAGAGCGGTCAGGACTGACCTAGCTACCACATAGCCTGCTATGCAGACATTCGCTGCCGTTTCAGGGTTTGCGTGCATGGTCACGTTCTGCTCCATCGCCGATGTCGTTGTCAACGACCCACTGCTGGTCATCAGATGCAATTGCTTGATTCACGTCGTAGTCACAAAGTCTGCAAAGCCATGACATGCGAGATGAACTGACAGCTTGTACGAGGTAGTCCTCTGGATGGGTAAAGTAGTTAGATGCCTGTCTAGCACCGTTGTGCTTTAAAACAAAGTGTAAAGCCAAATGGAGTATAGATGCTGAACATGTATGAGTTGCGAGGCAGAACATGATTTGAGAATTTGGGACACTTGAGAAATTTGTAGTTAGCTGTAGGTGTACTCCGATGAAAAGTGTCAAAGTAATTGAACACACATACAAAAGTGTCCAGTTGCAAATGACGCATAGTCAGAGTCATTGGGTCGATCGTCGGTGGACGCGTGTGGATTGGCGTCGTGAGTGATAAAATCAAGAAGTTCTACCAAGCAATCATGGGGCTTCAAAGATCAACAACAAGGATGCGAGATCTTTACGAATCCTGATACATCTTGTTGCATGAAGAACTTGACCAAATGGTTGTCACATTTCAGTCGATGATTATGGAAAGTGGTCAATGTTATCAGAAAGTGTAAGAAGGATGGCCGGAGGGCAAGGGCACTTGACCGAATTGCCCTCGATCATTGGAGTGAATATTGAGGTCTTGACAGGGATGAACCTGCAATGGCAAGACGCGCTGACGCCACCAACTGAATAGAGCGAATTCTTGCACGCAATGCTTGTATGTTTTGGATGGCTGAATGAGAAATCTGACGCTTGGTGTAAGCTCAAGCATCTCCATCAGCAGTCTAGCATGGCAGAGTACAAGTGGAGATTTCGCGAGATCATCACTGGTATAGAAATTGCCCCTGACAAACTTTGTCTACCACGAATGATCATAACAGCCAAAAGGATTGACAGTGACGATTACAATGCTTGGATCCAGGAATCCTTTGTCTGGGGACCTCCCAACAATAATTATCACTGGAATGGAAAAGACCAGTTGGGTGACTCCTCGACTCCGATGGAAGTGGACGAGGTCGACCAAAGAGGTACACGCACCAGCTACAATTGCAAAAAACTCAAGCATGTCACTCAAAACATTTGAAGCAAGCATCAAGCCAAACTATTTATGGCAGTTACAGCAAAATGAGCCAAGAAATGGCAAAGGACAAGAGGAGTGATCTACGTCAAACGATCTCCCAACCAAATGGCTCACGACACCACAGAGGGTTTCTGAGATAGCAAATTTTGATGAAGGGCACGAGGAAGACCAACCAGTGATACTGCTAAAAGTGCAACACCGAGGTTGCAAGAGATGCAAGTGTGTGCCAACACTATAGGATGGAGGGATCTCTTGTCGTTTTGTAAGCAACGACATGGTTCAAAAGCTAGGATTGTAAACAGAACCAGGGTTGTTTGAAGGGAAAACCGTTGACAGATGATCGTAGATATGGAGACTCCAAGAACCACTACAACTACAAGTAGGAGACTTGCGAAACATAACGGTCTAGAGATCATGTCCAATGACTTGTCATCAAATCATTATCGGATGCGATTTACTATACCAACACAACTCCTAAATTGACTGGAACAGTGGAAACACTTATGTGGAAATCAACGGCGTTAAGTGACAGCTTCCGCGCGTGGGGTGGAAGACGACAAATGAAGCAACAGAGGTGGAAGCAGCGGAGGAAGCCGCAACGGCCGAGAAGAGATAATCTGTGTAGCTGATATTGCTCATCACGGCCAAGCACTCCATCCGACAAGGGAATCATGCTTGGCTCGTACATCACAAGAAAATGGAAGAGTCAGAAATGGCAGCAACTATCTCATCAGCCTCATTGGCACCAACAAAGATTGCGTTCATTCCCAAGGAGTCCGTACCTCTCACCCGAGATTTTGTGGACTTCTTCTCTGAAGAACTCTTTAAAATATTACAACATTAAGGAGACATCGACCATCACATCGAGCTTAAACTAGACAGCCAACCCATTGTTTGAGGAGCTTATGAGATGAGCAACTTTGAGCTAACCAAGTTGAAAATGCAACTCAACAAGATGCTCGGTGAAGGGTTCATCCGTCCATCCACGTCACCGTACACCACACCAATCCTTTTTTTGTGAAAAATAAAACTGGCAAAATGCGGATGTGCGCTTTCTACCAGGCATTGAATGACATGACCATCAAGAACCGCTACCCTCCTCCTTGAGCCAACAAGCTTTTTGACCAACTTCGAGGGACCCAAATTTTTACCAAGTACAACCTATGCAACGGTTACCATCAAATGCATGTGGGGAACGCCGACATTGAGACGACGGTATTCCAAACACGCTACGGAAACTTTGAGTTCACGATCATGCTATTGGACTCACAAATGCCTCGAAAACGATCATGGTGGCAATGAAAACTATTTTCCGTTCGTACCTTGACAAATTTGTCATGGTATACCTCGACAACATCATTGTATATAGCTGCGCTTCAGAGGAGCACGATGGACATCTTCAAAAATATGTCAAAGTCTTACAAAGAGAGTTTTTTCCTGGAAAGATTTGATAGTGCGACTTTGGTCGCAGTTCAATCGAGTTTTGGGGTCACGTCATCAATGGCAAACGGATCACCATGGATCCAAAAAAGTGGCAGCAATCGTTGATTTACCGATTCCGACCAACGTCCAAGACGTTCAAGTTTTCCTTGGGTCCTACGATTACTACCAAAATTTTATACGGGATTACGCCCCAGTGTCAGCGCTTCTCTCCAACCTCACTAAAAAACAAAACGAGTGGCAGCGGGGAGAGAATAAATGAGAAGCATTCACCGCTTTCCATAACGCTCTCACCTTGGCACCAACCCTACAATAAGCCGATTCAGTGGTCAGTTAGATCATGGCTATGGATGCCTTCAACCGAGCCATTTGTGAGGTTCTCTTGCAAGATCATGACAACGGAGACCGGAAATCAACTAAATCGTAAGTTGCACAGACTGAAAATCAACTACGCCGTACATGAGAAGGAAATTCTGGTAATTGTACACGCATTTAAGACATGGCGGTGCTACCTTGAATGCCGTCAATGCATCGTACGTACCGACCATCATGCACTAAAATGTTTGAAGACGTAGTCAAACCTCAGTTGACGTCAAACCCGAATTGATGGAGTTCCTTGAATCCAGGTTGGACTATGATATTGAGTATCGGCCGGGCAAAACCAACTGAGCAGACACACTCAGCCGTCGACCACACTTGATGGCTGAGGCAGCGAGACTCAAACTACTGCAAGATCCGTATCTCAAGCAGTTGTTCACAAGTGGCTACGAACGGCATGGTGGATACGACAATGCCAAGTTCTTGTACGACACACCCTATTGGCAGTGACCATTCACGCGCCAAATGGTCGTTCCTTTGAACGACAAACGCTACCCCATGCTGCTTCAAAATAAAGTGAGACATCTTAGGAAACATGTCGAAAACATGTCGACATGCTTTCTAAAATTTCTCACTTCATTATGACAACGACCATTGACAACGCTGAAGAAATAACACATTTATTTCTTAACAACATCTTATAGATACATGGCATGTCCAGAATCATCACAAACAACAGAGACGATCGATTTACTAGCCGTTCTTGGCGCAAACTGATGAATCATTACAGTAATCGGATCTAGCTTTTAACGGCATGCCACCCTCAAACCAACAGCCACATCCCGCGGACCAATCAGACGCTCGAACAACTTCTCCAAACATTATTCAAACCACACAGGATATGTTGGGCAACAAGACTCTTTACCTCCAAAATCGCATAGACTTCGGCAGTATCCACTGCAACGCGTAGAATTCCGTTCAAATTGGCAAACTTCCCGCCACACCAGCCGGACTTCACAACCATAGGAACATTCCTGCGGTTGATGCCAAAATTTGTAACGTCTCCACCATCTAGGATGAAAGACGACAAACACTAGCGAAGATACAAACGGTGATGAGCAAGCAGCTGACCAACATCACAGTGACATTGTGTTTGCCGTTGGCGACAACGTTCTCCTTAGTTCGACAAACATCAAACTTTGTAGAGCCGACTGTTTGAAGCTGAAACCTTGATGGTTGGGATCATTTGAGATCGAGCGCATGCAGATCTTTGTGGTAACACTCATCAAACTTCCCAATACTGTACAAGTTCACCCGGTGTTCCATAGAAGCAGACGGAAGCACTAGAGGGACACTGGGAAGAACTTCCATGGCACGGATGTTCCTCCTCCTCTTCCTGTACAAGTGCACGAGGACACGGAGTATGCCATCAATGACATTTTGGGCCATCGAGAGCATGGTTAGAGGAAAGAATACCTTTTCAAGTGGCATGGCTATGACGATGCGCAAAACAGTTGGGAACCCTGTGACAACCTCCGCGATGTCAATCATCTGATCGACGGATACTACCACTGTCACTGGGGCACACCTGTACGCGCGTCGGGAAGTCGCGGCTAAAAGCGGGGGGGTTGTGTTACGTACCAAATGTACAAAAGTCCCTAGTCTTTTGGAGCATGCATTTCATTGCACAAATAGCCCACCGTGTAACGAGACCTCGATTTTCACTCCGATGGTTGAGGGTACTTCGGCCAACTACCCTTGCCCCTTGACAATCCTTCTCGCATTTTCTCACAACTTTGACCACTTTCAAACATCAATGACATATGTGTCACAAAATTTCGGTCGACTCCTCAACGCATCGACAAACATGGAGATTTACACAGATGCATCTCACATCTTTGCCATCAATCTTCAGAGCTCCCTGATTACTCGACGGAGATACTCAATCTAACCACTCACGACGCGACTCCACATGCATCGTCTGACAATCGGATCCACGACCCGGACTTCGTGTCATTTGTAACTCAAAACTTGCCGTTTTGCCAAACGGAGCTAGATGGTGAACATGAAGAAGTTGCGAGGTAGAAAAGGATACAGAATTTGGGAAACTTGAGCAATTCATGATAAGCGGTAAGTGTGCTTTGATGACAAGTGTCAAAATGTTCAAGCACATCTACATATGTGTCGAGTTACGAATGAGACATAGTTGGGGTTGTTCGGTTGATTGTCGAGTGACACGTGTGGAGTCGCGTCGTGCGTGGTTGAATTCTAGAAGCTCCGCCGAGAAGTCGGGGGGCTTCAAGGACTGACGGTGAAGATACGAGATGCGTCTTTATGAATCCAGATTTCACTTGGTGTGTCAAGAAGTTGACCAAAAAGTCGTGATACTTCTGTCCTAGATTTTGTGAGAGTGGTCAAGGTTGTTTGAAGGTTCGGGAAGATTTACTGGAGATGGGGGTAGTTTGCCGGTTTTCCCTTGACCGTCGGAGTGGATATCAATTTCCTACAACGCGATGGGCTGTTTTTGTAGTAACAAAAATGCCCACTCGGAAAGATTAGGGACTCGTGTCCGTCTGGTACATAACACTTCCCCCCCTTTTAGCCGCAATGTCCCGGTGCGCATGCAGATGTGGCCCGGTGAGGATGGTCATAGCCATCGATGAGATGATCGACGTCTTGGAGGTTGTCATAGGATTCCAAGCTGTTATGTGCGGGGTCGTAGCCACGCCACTTGACAAGATATTTTGTTGTCTTGCCACGTTGTTGATGGCCGAGGATGTCCTCAATGACGTGTTTTGTGTCCTCGTCCACTTGAACAGGAGGAGGGGGAGAGACATCCCTGTGGGGGATGTTCTTTCATGGGTCTTGGTAGTGCTTGAGTCGACTCATATGGAACACCAGATGAAATTGTATAGTGTTGGTGAGTTTGAGTCACGCAACCATGGGGAATTGCATGCGCTCCATCTCAAATGGTCCCAACAATCAAGGTTTATGCTTCAAACAGCCGACTCTACGAATTTTGATGTTGTCCTCACTGATGACGACTTTGTTGCCAATGACAAAAATGTTGTCGACACAATGTCGGTCAAGTGCTCACTTCATTGCTGCTTCCATCTTCACGAGGGTGTGCCATGTTTCCTCCCATATGGTGGTTAAGTCTTGGTGTTGGACATCAACCATATGAATGTTGCTTTGACTCATGATTTTGGCTTGTGTGGCGGGAAGCATGCCATACACCACTTCAAATGGATTTTTACCCATTGCGGTGGAAACTGTCGAATTACATGTAATTATGGCGGTTAATAGTTTTTGTGCCCAATCCGTCCTATGGGGTTCATATTCTTTTTGGAGCAGTTGCTCAAGCATCTCATTGGCTCGCTCGGTTTCTTTGTTGGCTTGCAGGTGATGCGTTGTTGAAAGTTGAATTGTGCTATTGTAGCGCGTCATGAGTTCACACAGAAAATGAGCGACTAATTGACCGTCTCTGTCGCTTGTGATGGTTCTTGGCACACCATGTAGCCGCACGATGTTGTTTAGAAACAGTCATGATGTTCCTTTGGCGGTGACATTGGTTGTTGTCGGGATGAAATGGGACATTTTGGAAAACCTGTCGACAACCACGAGTACGGTGTCATATTCCTTGAGTGTGACTAGTAATCTAGTGACGAAGTCCTTAAAGATGTCATTCCATAGTTCCTTTGGAATAGGGAGCGGTTGCAGAAGTCTGGGTGGCCGCGTGTGGTGGGATTCATACCGCTGACATGTGTTGTAGGATTTGTAAAAGTTGGCCATGTTGGATTGTTTCTCGTCCCTCCAATAGCTCTTCGCCGGCTTCTTTGGGGTCTTGGCCTCTCTAAATTGTCCACCTGGACCTTTGTCGTGGCATTCTTTGAGCAACATACGACAAAGTTCGTCGTTGAGGGAAACGACCACGTTGCGAGTAAATTGCCATTGCCAATAGGGTGCAACGTACCAGAATTTTACCTTGTTGTATCCATCATGCTCGTTGTAGCCTTGTGCGAATAGCCACTCAAGGTACGGATCTTGTGGTAGTTGTAGCGTTGCCACTTAAGCCATTAAATCTGGTCAACAGCTGAGTGCATCGGCTGGATCGATTTTGTCTGGATGATACCCAATATCCTAGTCGAACCTGGATTTGAGGAACTCCATCCATCAGGTTTGACGTTGACTAAGGTTCAACTGCGTCTTAGGATATTGTAGCGCACGGTGGTCGGTGCATAAGATGCATTGGTGGCACTCTAGATAACACCACCGTGTCTTAAATGCATGTATGACCGCCAGTTTTTCTTTCCCGTGTACGGCGTATTCTTGTTCCATAGCTTTTGAGACATGTATGCGAACGGTTGCTTGCCATTGTCGTGGTCTTGCACGAGGACTGTGCCGATGGCTTGGTCTGAAGCCTTTATAACCATGTTGTAGTTGTTCGTTGGATCGGCCAGTCGTAGGGCTGACGCTGAGGTTAGAGCGTTCCGCAAAGCGGTGCATGCTTCTTGTTTGTTGTCTCCCCAACGCCACTCGTTTTGTTTTCTAGTGTGGTCAGAAATAGGTGCTGACACTCGGGCGTAATCGTGTACAAAACTTTGGTAGTAATTGTGAAACCCAATAAAGAATTGGAAGTCTAAAATGTTGGTCGGCGTCCACCAATCAACAACTAATGCCACTTGTTTTGGGTCCATGGTGATTTGTCTGCCGTTTATGACGTGATTCAAAAACTCGATCGGACAACAACCAAATTTGCACTTCGAGAGTTTCCAAAAAGATAATCTTTTTGTGAAACTCTGAGAACTTTTTGAAGATGTCCATCGTGCTCCTTCGGGGTGCTGCTGTACACCCGAATGTCTTCATGGTAAACCACGACAAAATTGTCAAGGTATGGCAAAACCATTGCTGTTCATTGCCGCCATGAACATCGTTGGGGTATTTGTGAGTCCAAACGACATTCCTGTTGATTTGATGTGCCCATAGTGAGTTTAGAACATCGTCTTTTAAATGTGAGCATCTACCATGTGTCTTTGGTGATAACCACTGTGCACGTCATTTTTACTCAAAATCCAGGCCCTTGGAGTTGGTTGAAAAGTTTGCAAGCTCGTTGAAGAGGGTAGTGGTTCTTGATGGTAGCGTTGTTCAATGCCCGATAATCCATGCACATTTCCATCTCACCAGCTTTTGGTTTGACAAACAATACTGGTGTGGTGTATGGTGACGTGGATGGGCGGATTGACTATTGAATAGGCATCTTGTTGGGCTCAATATTCAGCTTGGTCAGCTTGTGATTTCTCATCCAATAAGCTCCTTAAACCATAGGTCTGATCCCCGGCTTCAGTTCAGTGCGATGGTCGATGTCTCGTTGAGGTGGTAGGGTTCTCGGGAGTTTTTCAAGGAAGACAATCACAAACTCTTGGATGAGTGGTGTGAACTCTTTGGGTACCATCACAAAACTTGTTGACGCCGACAAGGCTCATGAGGCCGATGAAGGTGATGAGTCAGGTACTGCTACTTTCGCTTCTTCCATCGGCTCAAGGTGTATTAGCCACACACAAGCTCCTCCTCCTATGTAGTGTTTGGCCACGTTGAGCGATATCAACAGCGCAGGTTATCGCTTCTCGACTATCGCGGCTTCCTTTGGTGCTTCCACCTTTGCTAATTCACTGCCTTTGTCCATCACGCATGCAAAAATCTTTGCGTGGCGCTGTCCATTTCCACGTGGTATCACCGTTGTTCTAATCAATGTGTAAATTCTACCGGTACAAGAAATCTCGTAACATGATTTTGTGTTCACTCATTGGACATGACCTCCAAACTGTCACATCCCGTAGATCACCCACTTGTAGTCATAGTGGTTTTCGGAGTCTCTGTATATACAATCCCTCGTTGACGGCTTTTCCTTCAAACACCCCTGGTTTGGTCTACAAGCCTAGCATGGAAACCATGTCATTGCTTCAAAAACTGTGAGAAGCTCCTCCATGCAATATTGGCGGTTCCGTTTTGTGACTCTTGCATCCGCGAAACTGGACTTTTAGCAATATTACCGGTTGGTCATCCGCGTATCCCTCATCGAACTTCGCGATGTCGGGAACCTTGTGCAGTGTCTTATACTGTTTTGATGGGCGATCGTTTGGCGTAGATTACTGAGTGGGGAGAAGAGTTGCGCCTTTCACTCATGTCCTTTGTCATTTTCCGACTTATTTTTCTACAACTTCTCCCCCTTTTTGGTTTGCTACTTGCTTTTAAAGTTGCAAGCAATGTGCGCACTGTTTCCATATTAATGCCCAATCACCCCAAATCAATACACTTGCCAGTGTGTGTACAAGAGAAGAGCATGTGGTGAGGATCCTTCCGGGGAAGAAATCTAAAACGTGGAAAATGTTTCTAGGAAGTAACTTGTTACAGTCAAGATCATACACAACCATGTGCACATCAACACCTAAATTTCCAAGATCTTTCTTTATAGCTGGGTTCATTGAAGATATCACCAAAAAAAATCCCACGTAAACAATTTCTGAAAACTGCTTAATCATGTCCTTGCTTCTAATGAGATATAAATTGTACACATTTTATGTTTTGTGCTGTTTTTGTATAACTGAATCCGTACCTATATTGTACTAAACTCTAGACATGCGTAACATGGAAGGTTAAGGTTTTTGCGGGAAAGTCCAACGCTCAATGGGCGGGTCAATCTTCCATCTGCTTATTGTTGCTTGTGTCATCGTCTTGCTACTACTTGAGTCCCCCCCCCCCTCCCCCCGTCCCCCCACTCAAAAGTGTATTACGGTGGTGCACTGGAGAGTGTATATTGAGAATACATCTTTTTGGGAATTGTGTATTTGGAGGGAGATGCAGACATGCTTATACACAGGTCCAAAAAAATGTCCTTCCCCCAATACACTCCCCAACACAGTTCCCCAATACACTAGGGGGTTTTGCGCGGGAGGGGGAGGGGGGGAGTCCAGTTGGGATCTCATTATGGTGGAGTCAAAGTACACTAAACGCTTTATGTACAACCTTGTAGCTGATTACGCAGACAAAGAGAGAGAGACGTCAGATGCTTTTAGTCGACGCCTTATGAGTAATTCATGTAGATGTACACAATTCTGTTTTTTTTTTGTCTATGAGATAAACTCTCAGCTACACTCCCACAATACACTCTTCCACTTGAGGGGGGGGGGGAGGAGGTCCTTGTATCCAGATCCCCCATCCTAGCAGGAAAAAGTGTATTGAGGTGGTGTAGTGGACAGTGTAGCTGGGGAAGCCTTCTTGTTTTAACTATTGTATTCGGAGGGATGTGCGGACTTACCGTTACACAAGTCCGAAAAAACATTGTGCCCCCAATACACTCCCCAATACACTTCACCAATACACTAGGGGTTTGCGGGAGAGGGGGGGGGAGGGGGAGGTCCAGTTGGGATCCCATTGTGGTGGAGTTGAAGTACACTAAACTGTTTGTGTACAGCCTTACAGCTGGATACATAGAAAAACAAAGAAACGTCGGATGCTTGAAATTGGCGGTTTACGAGTACTTGATGTAGATGTACACAAGTATGTTTTTTTTTCAGTCTACTAGATACACTCCCAGCTACACTCCCGCAATACACTCATGCACTTTGGGAGGGGGGATTCCTTGTATCAAGATGCCCCCCCCTCCCCAAGCAATTCAAAGTGTATTGGGGTGGTGTATTGGAGAGTGTAGCTAGGGGAGCCTTCTTTTTTTAAGTAGTGTGTTTGGAGGGAGGTATGGACCTATCCTTACACAAGCCTGAAAAAACCTTGTCCCCCAATACAATCCTCAATACACTTCCCCAATACACTAGGGCATTTGCAGAGGGGGGGGGGGTCCAGTGGGGATCCCATTTTGGCGGAGTTAAAGTAGACAAAAATGTTTTTGTACAGCCTTATAACTGGTTACATACACAAATAGACGTCAGATACTTGTAATCGACGGCTTATGAGTAATCAATGTAGATGTACACAAGTCTTTTTTTTTCTTGCCTACCAGATACACTCCCAGCTACACTCCTGTAATACACTCTTCCACTTTGGGGGGGGGAGGAGAGGGGGGGAGTCCTTGTATCCAGACCCCCCCCCCCCACGGGTAAAAGTGTATTGGGTTGGTGTATTGGAGAGTGTAGCTGGGAAAGCCTTCTTTCTTCAACTGGTGTATTCGGAGGGAGGTATGGACCTGTCCTTACACAAGTCCGAAAAAACCTCGTCCCCCCAATACACTCCCCAATACACTTCCCCAATGCACTCGGAAATTTGCAGGAGGGGAGGGGTCCAGTTGGGATCCCATTGTGGCAGAGTATACAAAAATGTTTGTATACAACCTTATAGCTGGTTACGTAGACAAAGAGAGAGATGTTGGATTCTTGTAATCGACGGCTTATGAGTAATTAATGTAGATGTACACAAGTCTGTTTTGTTCCTGTCTACTAGATACACTCCCAGCTACACCCCCGCAATACACTTGGGGGGAGATCCTTGTCTCTAAACCCCCCCTCCCTCGCAGGTGAAAGTGTATTGGGTTGACGTATTGGAGAGTGTAGCTGAGGAAGCCTTCATTTTTTAACTAGTGTGTTCGGAGGGAGGTATGGACCTGCCGTTACACAAGTCCGAAAAAACCTCTTCCCCCCAATACACTCCCCGATACACTAGGGGGTTTGTGGCGGGGGTCCAGTTGGGATCCCATTGTGGCGGATTTAAAGTACACAAACAATTTTGTGTACAGCCTTATAGCTGGTTACGTAGACAATGATAGAGACATCGGAAACTTGTGATGAACGGCTTATGAGTAATTATTGTAGATGTACACAAGTCTGTTTTCTTCCCTGTCTATCAGATACACTCCCAGCTACACTCCCGCAATACACTCTTCCACTTTGCGGGAGGGGGGGGGAGGGATTCCTTGTATCCAGATCCCCCCCGCTCCCCCCACAGGTACAAGTGTATTGGGTCATTGTATTGGAGAGTGTAGCTGGGGAAGCCTTCTTTTTTTAACTAGTGTATTTGGGAGGGAGATGCGGACCTGCCGTTACACAAGTTCGAAAAAACCTCTTCCCCCTAATACACTTCCCAATACACTTCCCCAATACACTAGGGGGGTTGCAGGAGGGGGGGGGGGGAGGTCCAGTTGGGATCCCATTGTGACGGAGTTGAAGTACACTAAACTGTTTGTGTACAGCCTTACAACTGGTTACGTAGACAAAGAAAGAGGCGTCGTATGCTTGAAATGGACGGCTTACAAGTACTTAATGTAGATGTACACAAGTATGTTTCTTTCTTTCTACCAGATATGCTCCTAACTACACTCCCGCAATACACTTGTCCACTTTGGGAGGGGGGGTCCTTGTATCTAGATCCATCCCCCCCCCTAAGTTAAAACTACGTTGGGATGGTGTATTGGAGAGCGTAGCTGGAAGAGCCTTCTATTTTAAACTAGTGTATTTGGAGGGAGGTACGGACCTGCCGCTATACCAGTCTGAAAAAATCTCGTCCCCCCAATACACTCCCCAATACACATCCCCAATACACTTGGGGGTTTGCGGGGGGGGAGGGGGGGTCCACTTGGGATTCCATTGTGGTGGAGTCAAAGTACACTATACTGTTTGTGTACAACCTCATAGCTGGTTACATAGACAAAGAGAGAGAACTCGGATGCTTAAATTGTCGGTTTCCAAGTACTTAATTTAGATGTACACAAGATGCACTCCTGCAATACAGTCATCCACTTTGGGAGGGGGAGATCCTTGTATCCAGATCCATCCCCAGAAGTTAAAAAGTGTCTTGGAGTGGTGTACAAGAGTGTACCTGGGGGAGCCTTCTTTTTTTAACTAGTGTATTGAAAGGGAGGCACGGAATTGCCGTTACACTAGTCCGATAAAACCTCTTCCCCCCAAATACTCCCCAATACACTTCCCCAATACACTAGGGGGATTGCGGGGGGGGGGAGGGGGATCCAGTTGGGATCCCATTGTGGTGGAGTAGAAGTACACAACTCTTTGTGTACAACCTTGTAGTTGGTTACGTAGACAAAGTGGGAGACGTCGGATGCTTGAAACCAACGGTTTACAAGTATGAAATGTAGATGTACACAAGTCTGGTTTTTTTCTATGTACCAGCTACACTCTCTTATACACCACACCAAGAGAGTGTAGCTGAGGGAGCCTTCTCCTTAAAACTAGTCTATTTGGAGGGTGGTGCGGAGCTGCCATTACACAAGTCAAAAAAAAACCTTGTCTTCCCAATACACTCCCCAATACACTTCCCCAATACACTAGGGGGGTTTACGGGAGGGTGTGTGGGGGGGGGGGAGGGAGAGGGCGGCATCTTCGAGCAAATGGCGACCCTAACCCTATCTGAAAATTTCCCTTCATATGGACGTTTGTCAAAGGAAACAAGGCGTTTGGAACACACACTTTATGTAAGAGGAATGCGAAAGACAAAACAGCCGATGCATAACTCAAGGGACATATGTAGGCTTCATAAGAGAATTCACAATGCATGAAATTTCCTTTTGAACCTCACAAATTCAATTCAAAAACATGGACTGAACATTCTGACTCCCACTAAAGACCTTGTGTTAAAAGAAGTGAAAATCTTGATGTGAGCTTCTGGGAACCATACTTGAACAAGTTGCACTATACACAGGTATCGTAGTGTATTAAAAAGGGGATGATTAACCATAACTCTGTTTCCATAGTTGTAGCAAGTTTGGGTGTCTTTTTGGTTGACGGAGTCTACTTCCATTGAAGTCGAGGAGTCCCCCTACTAGCCTTTTCCTTTCCCATGATGATTGTTGTTGGGAGGTTGCCATTCGTAGGTTTTGTGGATCTGAGCAATATAGTTGGCACTGTCAATCCTTCTGCTATTGCGATTATCCGCGCCAAGTCATTTTGGATGCCAAAAATGGCAATTGCTTGCCACATGTTTTGCTTGAGGCCATTGCTGTAGTGAAAACATAGTTTTTTTTATTTCTACACCTGTGATGATCTCGCGAAATCTCCGAGTATACTGTGCCACGTTAGAATACTGTCAGAGACGCTAGATCTTGTACCGTGTGTCAGTCTTTTTGTCTTGCCATCCGGGTCGTGTGAGCATTGTGTGCAGAATTCATTCCAGTCATTTGGTGGCATCAGCGCGTCCTCCCACTATGGACTAATCTCCTCCAGGGGTAGAACGTGTGTGGTCGGCGATCTAAGACGGGTGCCGTTGGTTGTTGATGATGCCTCGCCAGTCTCTTGTTGTCGTTGGATGGTCTTTAGTTCGGACCACCAACTTAGTGCCATGCCACACACAAGCGCGGCCGTGAGGTCAATTGTTTTTGTTCGTCGTTCACCTCAGGAGCAAGGAAGCACACCTGCAAACTCGTCAGCCACATCCAAGACGTCGGTCCTTTGGAAATTGCATGATCTAAGGGTTCGTGTTTGATCCTACACATTTGTGGAACGAGAAAAACTTCGGATTAGCTCAAGATTTTGGAGTTTCCTTGGATAAGCACCGATTCACATGTGCTTACGTTGTAAAGAGCCTCCATCGTTCCACGAAGATTTTGTTTGCAAGTTCTTCGTTGATGTATGCTTGTCGTCTAGTGCCACCTATTATTCTGTCGCTGCCATTAAGACTGTCAGTAGGGGCGGCTGGTTGACCACCTTTGGATCCACAACCGGATTGGTTTTCCATGCTCAAGGGGTCAATCTAGCTGCCGCATAGCCTGCCACGCCAGTGTTTGATGTTTCTTCAGCGAAGTCATTGTCAAAGATCCGTTTTAATTCACCGGTTCTGCTTGCTCGCCTCACGCCGTGATCGCGAAGTCTTAAAAGTCTTGACGTGCGAGATGCGTTGATGACTTGTGCGAGGTAGTCCTCAAAATGGGTAAAGTAGTTGGATGCCTCTCCAGCATCGTTGCGCTCTGATACTAGGTGTCATGCCGAACGGAGTGTACTTTGATGACAAGTGTCAAAACGATCAAATGTATGTTTATACAAGTGTCGAGTTACGGATGAGACATGGTCCATGTTGTTGGTTGATTGTCGCATAAATTGTGTGGAGATTTGTCGTGTGTGATTGGATTTCAGAATATCTGCCTAGAAGTTGGGAGGCTTCGAGGATCAACGGTGACGATGCATGTTTTGAAATCCAGAATTGTCTCGGTGCGTCAAGAACTCGACTGAAAGGTAGTCATGCTTCTATTGTAGATCTGCGACAATGGTCAAAGTTGTTAAGGACTATTTTCTCTCTATTACATCACACCGAGTGGAAAAAATGATAGCTTTGACCACTCTCGGGAGTATACGGTAAAAGTATCACGGCCTTTTGGTCAACTTCTTGACGCACCGAGATAAATCTGGATTTGTAAAGATGCAACTCACATTTTCATTGTCAATTCTCAAAGCCCCTAATTTCTTGGTGGACCTTCTCAAATCTAACCCCTCACGACGCGACTCCGCATGCGTTGCTCGATAATCGACCCATCAACCTTGAGTATGCAGCATTTGTAACTTGAGACATTTTCATATATGTTTGATGATTTTGACACTTGTCATCAAAGTACACGTACCGTTAACTGTAAACTGGTCAAGTGTCCCAAACTTGAAATCGTGTTCTGTCTCACAACTTCTACCTGTTCACCATCTACGCTTCGTTTGGCAGAACAATTGGTATCACTGCACTGTGGTGCTGGAGAGGCATCCGACTACTTTAGCCATTCAGAGGACTACCTCACACAAGACGTCAATGCATTTCACACATCAAGGCTTTGCAGAATTTGTGACTACAACGTGAGGCAAGCGAGAGCAACCGACGACCAACAGTGGGTCTTTGGGGATGACTTTGGCGACGGAGGAGCAAGACGTGCCTATGCAAGCGGACACTGAAGCAACATAAATTTCTGGCGTAGTGGGCCATGCAAATTCTGCGTCATCCCCCACGGTCTTGAAAACCAATCTGGTCACGGACCCAACGGCGGTAAACCAGCCGCCCGTACCAACGGCCTCGATGATGACACTAGGGACGACAGATGGCACTATGCTGCAGGTGAGATCAACGAGGAACTAGAAAGTGAGGAACTTGTTTCACGCTTGGGGGGATCAACATCCATCTGCTTTAATAGCTCAACACCGCAATGGAGGATCTTCGCAACAAAAGTGAACAAGAAGCGCTGATTGTCGAGAGAAATTCCTAACTCTTGAGCAAACCCTTAATTCATACGGCCCCACCAAAACTGTTTGATCCTACAAAATCAAAACGAATGACTATGTGGATGTTTGCAAAAACATAGAAGAGTTTGCAAATTTCTTCCTCGACAAACTCACGAGGACCTTACCTCATCGATAAGAAGCCGACCATCGCATTGAATTGAAGCCAGACAGTAGACATATGGTCCAAGGAGCATGTTGGATGAGTGATCACAAGCAAATCAAGGTGAATAACAACTTGACGAGATGCTTGATCAGGGGGTCATTTGTCCATCCACGTCACCATACGCAACCCTAGTATTGTTTCTAGAAATGAAACGAGAGAGATGCAGATGTACGTGGACTATTGGGCATTGAACAAAGTTACAAACAAGAACCGCTACCCGCTTCTTCAAGTTGACAAATTGTTTCACCAATCGCGAGGGGCTAGAATATTCAGCAAAATCGACTTGCGTAGTGGCTATCACCAAATACACGTAGGGGACACCAACATCAAGAAGAGGGTGTTCCAAACTTACTGCGGGCATTTTGAGTTCACAGTAATGCCGTTCGGGCTGACAAATGCCCCAGCAACGTTCATGGCGGCAATGAACAACGTTTTTCTCACTATACCTTGAGAATTTCGTCGTGGTGTACCTTGATGACATTCTGGTGTATAGCCACGCCCCAAAATACCATGACAGACATCTTTCAAATGTTCGCGATGTTTTACTAAGAAAAATGTTTTAGAAAACTCTTAAAGCATGACTTTGCTTGTTGTTTGATCGAGTTTATGAGCCACGTCATGAACGGTGGACAAATCACCATGGATAAAAATGAATGGTAGCTGTCATTGTTTGGCTGACTTTGACCAATGTTTCAGCGACTCAAGTTTTCCTTGGCTGCTGCAATTAACACCGGCAATTTGTACAGAATTATGCATGGGTGTCAATGCCTTTTCTCACCTCACTCGAAAAGTAAACGAGTGGCGATATGGAGACAACGAACACAAAGCATTCATCGCTTATCGGAACGCTTTGACCTATGCCCTAGTCATACGATTAGTAGATGTGACAGTTAACTACGTCATGGCTACAAATGCTTCAAAGCGAGCCATTTGTACAATCCTCCTACAAGACCAAAGCAAAGGCATGCAACTGGTCGCATACGTGTCTAAAAAAATGCGAGGACAGGAACTCAACTACGCCATACATGAGAAAGAAATGTTGGTGGTCGTACATGCATTCAAGACATGGCCGTGTTACGTGGAGATCCGCCCATGCATCTTGCACCCCAACTACCATGTGTTGAAAATTTTGAAGTTGCAGGCCAACCTCAGTCGGCATGAAACCCAATGGATGGAATTCCTTGTATCCAGCTTCTAGTACGACATTGAGTATTGGCTAGACAAAATCAACCCGGCAGACGCACTGAGTTGCCGACCAGATTTAATGGCTAAGGTGGTAACGCTACAGCTGTTGCGAGACCCATATGTTGAGTGGTTGTTCTGGTACGACACACCGTATTGGCGACGATGATTTACTCGCCAAGTGGTCGTTCCCCCAAACGATTTATTTCGCGATATGCCGCTTGAAGAATGCGATGATACCGAACCAGGTGGAGAATTTAGAGAGGAAAAGACGTTGAGGAAGCTAAAAAAAAACTATTTGTAAGACAAAATGTGCTTTTGATGTGGCAAACTTCTGCAACTCCTATGACACATGTGAATGATAGAAGTTTCATCACACACGGCCACCCGGACTTCAGCAACCGCTCCCTCTCTAGATGGAATCATGGGTTGATATCTCCATGGACTTCGTCACGAGATAACCAGTCACACCTGAGGGATCTGACACAATCCTCGTGGTTGTGGATAGGATTTTCCAAATGTCCGATTCATTTTTGCAACAACCTCTGTCACCACCTAAGGAACGGTGTGGTTGTTTCTAGAAAACATGTTGCGGCTACATGGCGTGCCAAGAACCATCACGAGCGACAGATACGTTCGATTCACCAACCGTTTTTGACGCAATAAAATGGCTTGTTACGATAGAAGAATTCAACGTTCTAAGATGTTTTGTCCTTGAGCCGACGGTTAAGCAGAGCAGAAAGATCAAACGCTCAAAGAACTTCTCCGATCACTATGTGAACCTTCCGGAACGGATTAGGCACAAAAACTTTTGGCTACCAAAATTGAATATAATTCGGTAGTATCCACGTCAACGGGTAAAGCTCCGTTTGAAGTGGTGTATGGAAAACTTCCTAACACATCGATTATAATACAAAAGATGGAGTAGAAACATGTTCATTGCTACGGTCGGTAGACCAGCATTGTCCATTATCGAAAACAAAATGAGAGCGATGCGCATGGTTTTCGTTCTTCGAGCAAAAATGGGCACGATTGACATGTATTTCATATTTTTAGCAGATTGGACTTGAATTTCGACTTTGAGGGCAAAGTTGAACTCCGCTCGTCAACGCAAGCTTGCAAGAGGGATTTTGCAATATAATCTCCCTGCAAGATCACAACGACCCTACCAAATCCCCCATTTTAACAACGGGGTTCGTCGAGGGTTTAGGGGGGTTTGCGAGATGCGGCGCACATTGTGATAGAAGAAATGGAATCTGTCGGTCCCCGCTATCGCGAGGCTTGGCAGATGCCTGAGCAAATAAAAACAGAACCCAACCCCCCTAGTATAACTAGGTGGTTTGTCGAGGGTTTGGGAGGGGGGGTGCGAGATGCGATGGACATTGTGATAGAAGAAAGGGGATCTATCGAGCCCCCCTACTGTGGGGCACGACAGATGCCCGGGCAAGTAAGAAAATAAATCCCAAACCCCCCCCAAAACATGAGGGTTTGTCGGATATTTGGAGGGGGGGTTTCGAGATGCTTTGCACTATACGATATAAGAAAGGGGATCTGTCGGGCCTCGTTGCCGCGGGGCCCGACAGGTGCTCGGGCAAGTAAAACAATACATCTCAAAACTCGTAGTTCAACTATGGGTTTTCTCTGAGCTTGTGCGTTCACCCTTGCCAACGTCTAAGCTTTGGAGATCGCACTCGTTGACTCCAAAGCTCGCAACATGGTGACTTCTAACATCGATGAGGCCAAATTTGGAGGCCGCATAATTCACCCACAAAGTAGGCGGCGTTCGACCTCAAGAGAAACGTTTAATTCTATTGTTTCTCGCTCATTTGAAAACCTGGGCACCGTTGTTGTTTCGTTCTTTGTTATGGGCAACGCTAATGTATTGAGCAAAATGATGGGTATCGTTTTGTTTTGAACCGACCACGAAAATGGAGTAATATTCTTGCAGTTGAAGTTCAAAGCCAAGACTTCTCTAGGATTTGGGGAGAAACACAACAAATTCTTTTAAAGACAAATTCATTACAAGTGTTGAGATACAAATGAAGCAAGTGATTGAGATACAAATGAAGCAAGTGATTGACATTGCATCGACAATGTGTTTGTGGTTGGCAACGAAGTCTTTCTTAAATGGGAAAACACCAAACTCCGCGGAGTTGACTATTTGAAGCTCAAACCTCAGTCGTTGGGATGGTTTGAGATTGAGCGCATGCAAACTCTCGTGGTTGTCTGGCTCAAACTCCTCAAACACTATGCAAGTTCATTCAGTGTTCCATGTAAGTAGCATTACCAAGACAGTAGAGAGAGCTTTAGTGGCATAGATGTCCATCCTCTACCTCCCGTTCAAGTGGTCGGAGACAAAGAGTACATCATTAAGGACATCGTTGGCCATGAACGACAAGACAAAACGACAGAATATCTTGTCAAATGTCATGGTAATGACGGTTTGCATTATAGTTGGGAACCCTACGACAATCTTCGAGACGTTGATCACCTAATGGAAGGCTATTATTGCCGTCACCGGGCCAAGTCTGTACTCGCGCTAGGACGTCGTGGCTAAAAGGGGGAATGTGTTATGTACCAAGTATACACGAGTCTTTAATCATTGCGAGTGGGCATTTTTTTAAGTACGCAAACAACCCATTACGTCGCAAAACCACGATGTTCACTCCGGTGGCTGAGGGCAAACCGGCCAACTACCCCTGCCTATTGTGAATCTTTTCGAGCTATCTGACAAATTTGACCACTCTCGTGAATCTACAACATAAGTATCACGATCTTTCGGTCAACTTCTCGATGCACTGAGACAAATCTAGATTCATAAAGATGTATCTCCCATCTTCTTTGTCGGTTCTCGAAGCTCCCCGATTTGTTGGCGGACCTTCTCACGATGCGACTTCGCACACGTCGCTCGACAATCAACCCAACAACTCAAACCATGCTTCATTTGTATCTCAACAATTGTATGTATATGTTTGCTCATTTCAAAACTTGTCATTGAAGTACACTTTGCGCGAATTATAAGTGGCTCATGTGCAGTGCCTCCTAAATTCTACGTGTTCACTACGTAGCCTCTGTTCGGCATGACACTCGAAAAGATTAGAGTGTATGTCTAGCACGGAACAGGTAGTGGAGCCAAGTTGGCTATGCAAAAGAGCGTCCTTTTGCGCTACTGTCTGTATTTTAGTTAGGATAAACTAATAAAACAATCCTGGTTGGGGCTCTTTCCTCATACGAGGTGTCTTGCTCTTATACATTTTGAAAATTTGAACTTACTTGGTTCTTTGCCTACCTGAGACGCAAACCCGGCTATGGTGGTCAAAGTTTTATGCCGTCTTGAACGGCTAGACTTGTTTCTTTGACGTCTTCATGATCCAAGCTTTTAGTGCTCGAGAATATATCGAATTTTTTTCGGCCTAACCTCCCTCGCTAATTTGCAATACTTTAGATGGTTTGAAGGTGGGATCTGTTATGTCTTACATTACCGATAACAAGAATCCCACACAAACTTAATGTGAGGAAACGTGGGAAAATATTGTTTTTCATAATTTCCATGCCGCTCTCAATGTCGTCGTTCTTGCGGCCGAGAACGTGAGGCTTTCAATTTAGCTTCGATTAAAATACGAACCATATTGACCGGCAGATGAAACGAGCGGTCATTATTGGCTGTGACATATTTTAGTAGTTTTTTCATACTAGAGCTTCCAAGAAGCACGCGTCTTCGATGTCGCCAAATGCCGTGGTGGCTGGTCAGGTCGTCACCTCGCAGAAGTTTACACTTTTTGTTTAGCACCACGTTATCGATTTCTACTACATACCCCGAAAAATTCAAGGGTCAATTACTTCGGCTAGTAAGACTTTGCAAACTGATACCTTTAACTAGAACATGTTGAATAATGTTTTTGGCGTCTAGAAGTAGAGCAGACTTATCCATGATGGATAGTTTCTACGCCTTGAATGTAGCGAGAATGTATCCGACATAGAAAAAGAAGCCTTTATAAGTTACAACTAAGGTTAAGGTCTATATGAAGCGTTATTAGAGCAAAGAGGGAGAAACAAAGATGAACAAAAATAAAATTGTAGAAACGGAAGTAATATACAAAAAGAATGGAAAATATGTAATGATTAATTGAGGACATAAAAGCAACTCATGGAATTTATTCATTGTAAAAATAGTAAAAGTAGTGAATAGTGAAACTCTATTCATACAACGTCTCATACTTACTTCATGAGGGATAATTGTTTTTGAATTTTTAATTATCAAAACATGATCTTCAAAGTTGAAAGATTTCATTTATCTTATCAAGTGAATCATTTATGGGACTTAAAAGTTACCCACAAACATTGATGAAATGAATACATGTGGCTTCAATCTTTATCAGTATTTGAATAGCATTTACAGTAATGAAACAATGATAAAAGTTTTCACGATGACATCAATTCACAATAATCATATTGTTGTTAATGTAAAAATTTAGGAAAATTCCACATTTGCAGCATTGATTGAAGGAATCATTATAGAATCCAATTGATGTCAATTTGTTCTTCTTTTCTCCAAATTAAATGGCAAACCGTATTTTAAAAGTTTTAGTTATACATGAAATCGATTGGTTTTGAGTTATGTATAAGGGGAAAATTCTTTCAACTAATAAAAATTCAATTACAAACTTCTTTGCACACAAAAGTTACAAGAAAATTCGGAAAATGGGAACAAAAAATGGAAAATCAAAAAGAAATTTTTTTTCATGAGAATAAAATTATAATACTGATAAACTAAGGTTAATGTAAAGAGTGATTGAATTACTTTATGACTAATGTTTTCATCACTATAATGTTTCTCTTATCATGGGATCAATCCTACATTCAAAGAGCCTGTTCTTTATCTACATTTAACACAAGCCTTGTTTCATAGCTCGCACCGAAACGTAATGAACATTTTCAGCGTATAAAACATGTAATTTTGCACAAGAAGAATACGAATGCTAAAGTGCCACCACAATAGTAATTGTTAAAACATTATACAAACTTGAATATAGTTCATGTATCAACATTTTTCTTATGTTCAGATTAATAACAATCTCTTTCGTGGTATGATGATTTAAAATATTAGAGAATGTTAAAATAAGTGAATACGTAGGTCATGAGATAAATAAAAAAATTTCCTTCATAATGGCTACAATATGATTTTTGAAGACCTCATTTAAAACAAAATGAAATGTTTTATATTATGTATTTTATACTATTGACGTTATGTTTTAAAATACCATCAATTTAATTGGTGTATGAGGTCTTCATGAGATGGAGAATAGGTATTCCATGAAACACTTTCACTCAATATCTGTCCGTTATCATTCGTAATGAATGTAATTCTTAGAGTTTTATATGAATATTCAATGGAAGAAAGTTCACTATTATTAATTCATTTACATGGTAGTTTGCGTATTTGTTTTTGCTTTTACGAATTTATTCGCTTTTTAATTTATTTGAGATTAGATTAATTGAATCAATACCAGTGTGATGTTTTTACAAATCTAAAAAATTCGGTTGTATCATTGACATTAGAAAGGGTTTGGTCAGGAGATGCCCGAATAGTAGAAATAGAAAAGTGATTCGCCCGTCGTTGAGCGAGAAATAACCTAACTACCCATCAGCCTCCGCTACCGCCACGCTAGTAACAAGGAAAACAGACAAAACTGCATGGCGAGACCACATGCCATGCGGTGATGACGCATGGTATGCGGCGCCCTCCGCTAGTATCACAAACCCTTTTGTTGAAGGGTTTGTGATACTAGAGGGGTGAGGTTTGTTTAGAGTTTGAGGGGAGTTTGAGACTACCCATGCGTTGAAAGGGAACCATCTGGGCCCCGCTACCGCGGGGCCCAACAGAAGCCCGCACAAAAATTAAACCCTAAAACCTCAAATGTAATTCGGGGTATGGTTTGAATGCGGTTTGTGTGTTTAAATGATAGGTTTGCGTTTACAAAAAACTACCCAAAACGAAAGAAGGGCGTTTTCGCGCGATCGCGAGGGTGCAATGACTGCTTTGTGTTCTTTTTTTTGTCATGCAAACCCCCCAGTTCGATGTAGGGTTTTATGTTTGGTGCGGGCGGAGCCCGCGCCAAACATACAAAACCCTATATCAAACTTGGGGGTTTGCGGGACAAAAAAAAAAGAAAACAAAGCGGTCATCGCTCCCTCGCGATTCTCGCGTGGGAGCGATCTTCGCATGTAGGATTTTTTCATGCTCGCCCGTCGACGCATGCCGCGAGCGAGCATGATTTTCGACTAGGCTTTTGAGAATTTTTTTTTCCGCTACCGGGTGGATCAGAGTCACACTTTGCGTTTTATGGGTATCCGAGCTATTTGGCCCCATTAGAAAAAACCTTTTCATCATTTTTTATATCATTTAAGAATTCATGAAAATGTAGTTAACAAACTATGATTTGATTTATTTATTTTTAAAATTTAAAGCACCATAAATAGTTTCATATTTAATGTTGAGGCTATTATTTGAATTTTTTCCGTCAACAAGTACAAGTTTTTTCTCTGCCTTATGAAAAGAATTATGATGTATTGTAAGTAAATTTTCACGACCTTGCATACATCCATTCCAGAAAATATATTGTTTTTCAATCAGAGGACTAAATTTACCCTTAATGCTACTCTTTGAATTAATTTCCGTTTTTGTACATGTTTACGTGTTCATCGTTGTTTTCCCCTAATTGTTTTATAATGCCTCATGTGGAACTTGTACTCTGCGTTTGGCTTGGAATGTTGGTTTGTCTATTTCGGATATATTTCCGTCTTGGTCGTAGAGCGGAAACAAGTTCTAAGCAGCGTGAATAAGTTTGCTCTGCTTCACGACGCCGGAAACACTATTCGACACGCTCTTGTTTGAGGTAGTAGTATGCGAAGTCGTACTAGCCGAAGTAATGGTAAGTTTGGATAGGCCCGCATAGAGCCTGGCGGACGCACAAGACTGCGACCTTGGACGCCGCAGTCCGGATCGTATTACTTTCCGTAAGTGATGCTGAAACTACCGTGGGGGAGCGAAGTCCGACAGCATTGAAGTCCACTGGTGGTGTGGTCAACCGCGCTGGTTGGAGTAACGGTTGGTAAGGACGCGTCTGTAGCGGTCAAAACGCAGAACACCGCGACCGTCAGGCTCTAGGCGGGGCTAACCAAACGCACCCTAATTGACCCAAAGTTCAACCGGGCACTGGTCCCAGACGGACAAGAAGGCGTGGAAGAGCGCGAAGCGCATCGAGCTTGCCCTGCTGCCGAGGTGCAGCAGCAGGAGGTGTGTCGAACGCCTGTCGTTGTACTGCTTCACCTGCGTCTAGGCGGTGCAGCTCGAGAGTTGTCGGAAATGGGGGTGCCATCTCCAGATCCGAAGACCCTCTCTCCCTTGCGGACGTTGCAGTATCTGCATCACCACACGCAGCAGCAGCAGCAGCAGCAGCAGGAGCAGCAGCAGCACGACCACCACAACCACCACCACCACCACCACCAACCCCGTGAGTCGCCTCTCTCACNGAACGAATCCGACGATCTGCAACAGAGGCTGCTGTCACATCAAGCTGGAGCAGCAACTCAATGCAGTAGCCTCCAGCAATCCCAGCAGAAGCATCAGCAGGTCGATCTCGACCGGTTTGGCCATGGCGGGAGCGATTGCGCTGACTTGGACAGGGCCAGGGATATGTCGTCACGGGAGAGCCAACCGCACCAGCAGCACGTGCGGTGGGCGGCGGTGTCCACAAGTTATGCCCACCCACCCTCCCATGCTCTCTTGGGCGTGGGCGGGGACGGGCGTGGGCCACATCCCCATGGGTCTCCCCATTCNAGTAATCATCCCCATCCGCATCCCCATCCGCATCCCCATCCCCATCCGAATCCAGTCCAGCACCAAATGGAACAGCGGAGTCAAGGGCGAGGGGGTCAATCCCGCAGTCCGCAGAGGCAAGGCTTTGCCGTGCAGAAGAAGACGAGAGGGGCCGTCGTCGGTGCTGCCGCCGGGGCGTCAGCCACCCTGCGCCGCAGTGGAGGCTTGCGCGGCGGGGACGCCCTCGCCAAGGACGCGGCGGCCAACGAGGATGTGACAGGTGGCAGGTGGAACGCGCTGCGGTCGTGCATGTTTCTCGTGCTGATCTTGGTGATGGCGGCGGCGGCCATTGGGGACAGCCTGATGGCTTTTGTCGTTTACCAACAGCATGGGGGTCAGATACACCAACCTGCACAGCAGCAGATGCAGAAGCAGAGTAAGTGCGAGGCGCGAGAGCATCCCCCCCCCCCCCCCCCCCCCCCCCCCCCCCCCCCCCCCCCCCCCCACCCACCCCCCACTACCTCCTACACCACATGTCTTCCCCAAGCTCCCACTTCTCCACTGAACCTGCTCCACTTCCTCCTGCTCCCCTCTTGCCACTGCTTGACCCAACCCCCTTCCTCTCCACCAGCTTGCCCACAGCCACCACCCCCTCCCCTCCCTCTCTCCTCACCCAGACCGAACTACTGGGCTGTCCCTCCGACGGAACCCGGCCTGAAACAAATTGAGCCGTTTCGCAAGTTTCAAAGGTACGTTTAGTCTGGTTGTCCCCCGACGAAACCCAGGGCTGTGCAACACGAGACGTTTGTGCTCATGTCCCCAACGCTGGCGATGGCTGTCGGTGATTTGCGGAGGAGACCAGTGTCTGTCAACATTGTTGAGGAGACCAGTGTCTGTCAACATTGTTGACTCAGCAATGACCTGCGGTGTGCAGCACCGCAGAGGAGAGTGGTGTCTGTCAACAACGAGCTGCGGTGTGCAGCACCGCAGAGGAGAGTGGTGTCTGTCAACAACGAGCTGCGGTGTGGAGCACCGCAGAGGAGAGTGGTGTCTGTCAACAACGAGCTGCGGTGCGGAGCACCGCAGAGGAGAGTGGTGTCTGTCAACAACGAGCTGCGGTGTGCAGCACCGCAGAGGAGAGTGGTGTCTGTCAACAACGATCTGCGGTGTGCAGCACCGCAGAGGAGAGTGGTGCCTGTCAACAACGAGCTGCGGCGTGCAGCACCGCAGAGGAGAGTGGTGTCTGTCAACAACGAGCTGGGGTGTGCAGCACCGCAGAGGAGAGTGCAATGGTGCCTGGACCATGGTGCTGCACAGTGGTTCGGGCGCTGTGGGGTGGCCGTGTTGGTTTGCTTGCACAATGCGAAACAACGTTTCGCTTGCAGCATACAAAGCAACGTTTCGCTTGCAGTATGCGAAGCAACGTTTCTCTTGCAGCATGCGAATCAACGTTTCGCTTGCAGCATGCGAACCAACGTTTTGCTTGCAGCATGCTAACCATGGCTGCATCAGCAAGTGCAGCAGCCATGGCAGCATGAGCAGGTGCCGTAGCCATG
>SZWC01004011.1:117446-139382 GCA_023375785.1 Penium margaritaceum | reverse complement strand
CGCCACCGCCACCGCCACCGCCACCGCCACCGCCACCGCCACCGCCACTGCCAGTGCCAGTGCCACTGCCACTGCTACTGCCACTGCCACACAAGGCGCAAGCAAAACACGGCAGCAGCAAATGCTTCCAGGAACAGCACTGCCAGCTGAAATCTTTTCATCTCCGCGATTGCTGGCAAGTTGCTTGCAAGCTGCTTGCAAGTTGCTGGCAAGTTGCTAACCTAGACGATGACCAAGCATCATCTGCTGCTGCCACCGCCACGGGGGGCAGATGGGAAAGGGGTCGGAAGAGAAGCATCCGCGCCGAAGGCTTTACTTTACAAGAGAGCTTTGCTGCGCGGCTAGACGCAGCAGAAGCAGCAGCAGCAACTATGGAGAAAAACTTTGCATGGATCATCTGTGTTCTGTGAAGCACGAAGCGTATGCATCCAACTCCTTTTGCATGGAAGACTGGACCCCTGCATACACCAGAGAAGACACATCGCTGAGTTTCAGAAACAACACTATGCATCCCGCCCTGCATGGCCATCTCCACAGTTCCTCCAAAGTTTCTTCCCTCTTCGCCCTCTGCTCTGAACTCCTCCCTTCAACCCTTGAGACCACCATCCTCTGCTCCAGATGGAGTGAAGCATGCCTGCCTCCAGCCCCACAGCAACAGCAACAATTATGCGTGTGGTGTGGTTGCACGGATTTCTCAAGTCCTCCTTCTTGGCCTCACACAAAAAAGGACGTGGCGCTCCGCATCACCAAATCTGCCTTCATTTCCTCCCCCCACCTTTTCCCAAACATCGACCCATCTGCCAATGCAACACCAAAGCCATGGAGCATACTTTCAACAACGACTCGTCCCAACATCCGTTCACCAAAAGCACGTGCCCGCCTCGACTCTTTGCTGCACGTTTGCCAAACCCACTCCTCCAAGCAGATTTCTTTTGTGAAAAGAAACACGTTTCTTTTCTTCATTGCGACAAGCAATCTGCTTCCACCGGTGGCAGTAGCTTCAAGTAAACGCACAGCATGTAACGAAACGTGGAATGCAGCCTGAGGCTGAGAAGAAATCCGGAACCAAAAGAACCCGAGAATTAAGGTTTCTTAAACGCTTTGCAAAGCGTTTAAGAAATTTTAATCCCAAGATGCCATTTGCGGACACAACATCCATCCATTCAACTGAAAAGAGATTCAACTCACAGGCCGCACACCATGCCCTCTCTTCCCAAGACTACGCGCCACCTATTTAACTTTTAAGACGCTTTGCAAAACGTCTTAAGAAATCAAATACTCTCTTCCCAAGACTACGCGCCACCTGTTTCGTTTTTCAAGACGCTTTGCAAAGCGTCTTAAAAAAAAAAATACTCTCTTCCAAAGACTACGCGCCACCTCAATCCGAAAACTGACAGCCCACCGGTGACATGCAACGACCATAACGCTCAGCCAATGGCAGTCGACCGATTGCCCTACCAACCAGCAAGGGAGAGAGGAGAGGGAGAAGGGGGGAGAGGCGAGCCAGCCCACTGATCTACAATCGAAAGGGGATGGCCATTGAACTAGTGTCAAAAGGGGATGGCCATTGAAATAACATCGAAGGGTTATGGCCATTGATCTAGCATCAAAAGGGGATGGTCATTGAAAGAGAATCAAAAGGGGGTGGTTGAGCGTGAAGCCACATCAATCATTCGCAAGGAAGAATCTAAGTGCTTTGAAGTGCCTTGTGAGACATAAAAGAAAAGCGTGACAGCCTGTCGACGGACGGCGTCCGGTGGACAACCCAATTTTGGGTGTCTATTTTTTTGGGGTGAGAGAATTTCAGGATAATGTGTCACAAGATACATCTTGTAGGGGTTGTCAACGGGAAGTCGACTGGCTGACAGACTGCTCCTTTTTCTTTTTGTTTTTCTTGCAGTTACCATGTTTTCCTGTGAGATCAAGTGTCAGACTGTGCGCGAGACGATTTCACAGACAAGGCAACTCAGAAATGTCAACCAGAATGGGGGAAGAGGTCAATTGCTACGGATTGCACTGCAGTTTTGCCGCATCATCAGAACAAGTAGGGATAGAAAACCACGGTTTTCAGTTTTCTGGTTTTTGGTTTCGGTTTTCAGTTCTTTCATAGGCCGGTACTTCCCTCTAGCAAAGAACCGTAACCGAACCGAACCGGTTCAGATTCTGTTTCAAGTCAGGTCTATGTCGGTTTTCGTCGGTTTATGTCAGTTTTTATCAATTCTGGTAGGTTTTAGCTAGGATAAAAAAATCAGTAGTTTATCGCCGATGAAATCGCTTAGATGTAATCGCTTATAACGATTTAAGAATCGCTATATTTTTTCTTTATAGTAAAACATTGAACTGGCTTTCCCACATGCAGCTCGGGTGATGATATCGTGATATCGATATCGATATCAATATCGCGATATCGATATCGATTTTTTTTTCAATATTGATTTTGACCCAAAGGGGAGTTCAATATCCATATCGATATCGATATCGATATCGCCGATATCGTAAACAAGATTTCAACATCGATATCAAAATTGATATTTAGTGCAAAACAGAGAGAAAAAACAGCAGAAATAGAGAAAAAAGGGTTGAGAGGGAGGCGAGGGAGGGAGGGAGGGAAGGAGGACCGAAAGGTGAAAGAGAGGGAGGAAGGGAGGGATTTGAAAGAGAGAGCGAGAGGGAGGCAGGCAGGAAGGGAGGGAGGGAGAGAGGGAGGGTGGGAGAGGGAGGAGGGCGGAGGGGAGGAACGCATGGAGGAAGGGAGGGGAGAGAAGGGACGGGGGGAGGGAGAGAGTGAGGGATAGGGGGAAAGCGAATGAGGGAGGGAGGGACAGAGGGTGTGCGAAGGAATGGTGGAGGGGGCGGTGCATTGGATGTGCATGTAGTGGTGGGGAGGATGCCATAGTCTTGCGCGCCACTGCAAAACAGTGGAAGGAAACACCAATCTCTGGGTTCTCAGGCAAGGCCCTACGACCAGGACCGCTACAACATGAAACAGGTGGGGACGATGCCATTGTCCTTCACGCCACCGCCATCGGCACACAAGAAACCACAATGGGTTCTCAGGGAAGGCCCTACAGCCAGGACTGCTACATCTCAATGCAAAGCAACTCCACAGTGTCAATGGACGCTAAACATACACCTACGGGACATCCCTCAAGAAGGCACCTTCTGTTGATGTGGTGGTGCATCAGACCCCTCACCCTTGTATCCGACAGGGAAGATGGGGTACCACGACTTCAAGTTCATCAGCACCCTCAGCATGTGGCAGGACAGGCGGTGGCGGCGATCACCAATGACCTCTTTGCTTTGGGAGAACACCCGCTCGCATGATGCAGATGATGCTAGCACTGCAGCGATGTCAAGAGCAAGCTGTCAGAGACCAGGGCAGTCAATCGCCAGTGTCTCCATCTTCCACCAGTGCACTCCGAAGCCAGTGGCTTCTGCGTCGGGGGCTCTTTCTTGCGTCTCATGCTGTACTCGTCAACCTCCACATAGTCCTCCTCCCATCCTGTGCCTCCACCTGCGGTCCCCTCACCATAAGGGTTGGCCTACCATGCTGACACCTCCTCTGTGCTGACATCCCCAGCCACAGTTGCACTGTCGCTCCCTGCACTCTACTCTTCTTGCGCTTTCCTCCTCGTTCAGCACGCACCCTTGTTCCCTCTGCGAGGTACTTGTCTGTGACAGGAGGAAATCGTCGCATCCTCGTCATGATGTCCTCCCGCCCCACCCCTTTCAACTTAGAAAAGTACTCCATGCCTTTCTCGGGGTTCAGCAAGAAAGTACACCAGTACACGTCTGTCACTCCATTATTGTCTGAGTATTCTGACAACACACGGTCTGCTGCGTCAATACAAGGATGGAGTGTCTTGGGCGTTGTAGTTACAGCACGCAGGGTGGCAAGCGTCTCACGCAAACCATGGTAATGCGGAAGCACCTTGTGGAGGGTTGGCAACTTCTTTGACTCTATTTGCGTGCTGACCAAGTCAAACGGCTTCAGCAACTTGACCAAATAGTCGAGAGCATCCTGCTCCCAACGGTCAAGCTGAAACCGCCTCTTCTTCTCGCACGTCCACCCCTCCAACCACTTGTCTCACGTAACCTCTGTGTCCTTGAAGGCCTTCTGCATCGCGTAGGTACTGCCTCACGGTGTTGGTGTGTCCAAGACCATCTTCTCTACATCTCATGCCCTCACCTCCCACCACTCAATGAGGTTCGGTAAATTCCAGAGTGTGTCGATGATCCGCCTGACACGCGCCAACACCACCATGACATCTGGGCTACTTTCCCACATCTTTTGTACTGCCACATTCAAGACATGGCAGAAGCAGCCAAAGAATCTCTGAGCATCAAACTCGTTAGGGTACAAGCCCACAAGCTCCCGCGCCATGGCCTTGTTGAATGCGTTGTCAAACATCACCGTCCGCACCTTGCCCTCCAATTCCCACTCATCCACCACCACCTAATGTAATGCCAACGCCAAGTACTTGCCTATGTGACTCTTAGGCGCGGAGACAAAGTCCAACGTCGTCCTCTAGAGCTTGTACTGATCATCCACCTAATGCACAATGACAGCAAGTAGGGTGGTGCATTTTCAATATCGTTTCCGCAAACATCGCCAATATCAATATCGCAATATAGATATCGATATCGGTATCGATATCGCTCCGAAATCGATACCAATATCGATATCGGCCTTCTGGCTACCGGGTGGCAAACTCCACCCGGCCGCCAATATCGGGCGGTATCGGTAGCCAAACAGGCCTGTTGGGCCTGTTGGCAGATATCGGCGATATCGTCGATATCAGTAGCAATATCGGCAATATCAGGTAGCGATACTGTCGATATTGCGGCGCGATATCGCCGATATCGCTATCGATATCGAAGATATATCCTGCGCACACTACTTACAACGCTCTTGGTTAATTTCCCCATTGTTGCTCCTACACTTCCAAGTTTTCACACTTGGAAACCTGCAATTTTGCAAGCCAGTGCACACCAGATCTGCATGTCTAACACCCTCCAGACTACATTCCTTGCTGGGAGACAGCACGCACACCTCTGGGTGACACATAGGGCAGCCAAGCTGGGGGGCTCCAAGGGTGTGGTGGGTGGATGGAAGGGGTGGACAGGTTCCCAAGACGCAAGTACACAACTTTTCTGGCCCACAGGGACCAACTGATCTATGGCGAATTTTTTTCCAACTTCCAGGCTGGCATTCTCCCTCATTTTTTGGCCCACTAGGTCCAACTCATCCATGCCGGATTTTCTTCCAACTTCCATGCCGGCATTCTCCCTCATTTTTTGGCCCACTGGGGCCAAGTGATTTGTCACGAATTTTTTAGGAGCGGCCAGTCCTTCTCAGCAGCCTACAACGGCCCATAACAGCCCACACCAGCCCACAGCAGCCCACAAGAGGTGCTGGAACAGGTGCACGAACAGGTGCAGCGACAGGTTTGAAAGCATGAGCAGCAGCCCTAACCCATCAGCCATCGGCTCTCGGCCCTCTGCCCTCAGCCCTCGGCCCTCAGCCCTCAGCCCTCGGCCCTCAGCCCACATACACGCACACGCACACCCACTCGCACACGCACATGCACACGCACACATACACACGCTCACACACGCAGGCATAATCACACAGCAACAGCAGCCGTCAACAGCCAACAGCAGCAAGTAGCAACATGGACAACAACAAAGAAGGATGGCACTAGTGAGTGCCGGCCTTTTTGGAAGGTTTGCTAGGAACAAACGTCAGGGATCACCGACATCATCGGCAGCAAGTGAAGTTGGGTCCATACCGCCTGTGCCACGCGCCACTGCCAGTGCCGGCACTGCTGCTTCTATCGCCAGGGCGTCATTGGCCGTTGCTGCAACCGTTGCATCCTCAGGTAGTGGTGGTGCAGCTGCCACAACAGCAGTGGCGTCTCAATCTACACTTGCCAGCAGGGCAAGCCGGTAAACATCAACAGCAGCAGCATCATCTACAGCAACTGAATCTCAAAGGGTGGGGGCAGCTACCACTTTAGGAAGCCCATCCTTACTAGCACGTTCAGCAATACCAGACACATATCTGCATACTGCAGCAGTAGGACTAGGCGCATCGGGGAGGCAGCATGCAGCTGTCATTATTTCACCTGAGGCATCGCCAGGAACGATTGAGAAGGTGGTAGATGGTGTAGCGGCGTTAGGGGAGCAGCGCAACGATGGGGGCAGTGGAACATTGCCAGATTCAGGGAGAGAAAAGGGCACACATGTCCTCCAAACACAACATGGGGACAAGAGAGCAATTAGCGTAGGCATGCAGTCGTTCCACATGGGATCGAGCGTGCAGCGTGAGGCTCGGGTGGAAGAGGTGGGTGAGGGAGGCGGGGCAGCATCACATAGCGGAGCCGTCGATGGACGAGGAGCAGTTGCACACAGTGTTGCCATAGGTGGTAATGGAGGAGCAGCCAAAGGGCAGAGTGGTAGCGACGAGGATGATGCAGACCTAGAGGAGCCCACGTGTGACATCAACGATAAGAGCATTCCAACACTGACGACATGGCGGGAGTCTTTCAAGCACACTGATGGATATTGGAAGCAATAGGTTGAGAAGAAGAGGAAGTTGATTGTAGTCTCCCTCATCACAAAGCGTGAAAGGTGTCATTTTGTGGTGCCCCTTGACCACTCCTGTACTTGGGCCAAGTGTAGGCATGCACTGCTCTTATAGAGTAAGTCCCCTACGTCTAGTCCTCATAGTCTAGCCAGTAGACGCTGAGTGCGATATGCCTGTTAAGCGCAATGGTTACCGCTCTAGAGTTAGAGTCGTGAGGTCATGGCTTCAAACCCTGGCAAGGGCAATTCTTTTTGTGACCCAAAGAATAAGAGGAAGCTTTTACAATGCTTCCAGTGGAAGATGCCACTTGGCGGTCATAGGACGCATGACGTGGCGGACTGGTGAGGTGACCCAGGACTGCCCAAGAAGTGGCCCTCCAAGGAGCCTCTGCGCGCACATTTCCAGAGCCGGCTGTAGGACTATAAGTACATGTCACTTGCATGTGATTTCTCATCCACTTCTTACCCTTGAGACTTGTGCTGAAAACTAAGGCATAAGTTGGCCAACCAAAGGCAGATACAAAAGACTTGGGACAAGGTAAAAGGGGGAACCGAGAGGCCACGGAAGGGACAAGCTTTGTGAGCTGAACAGTGTGGAAATGCGATCGTGAGGGGGATATCTTTTCATAGCTAAAATGCTATGAGCGGTCGGCGGATGTCACTGTACTCCGTTTTTAGACCGTTTGCCTCAGGCGGGTTGACAAAGGGTTATGGGCCCACACTGATCAGTGACCATTGCAAACCCTCCGCTCACATAAGTGGCAGGTTCATCGGCATCCAAGACTCGTGTCGTTGAAGACTCAGCTCTANCAAGGGCAGATATAAAAGACTTGGGACAAGCTAAAAGGGGGAACCGAGAGGCCACGGAAGGGACAAGCTTTGTGAGCTGAACAGTGTGGAAATGCGATCGTGAGGGGGATATCTTTTCATAGCTAAAATGCTATGAGCGGTCGGCGGATGTCACTGTACTCCGTTTTTAGACCGTTTGCCTCAGGCGGGTTGACAAAGGGTTATGGGCCCACACTGATCAGTGACCATTGCAAACCCTCCGCTCACATAAGTGGCAGGTTCATCGGCATCCAAGACTCGTGTCGTTGAAGACTCAGCTCTATCTGCTCCATCGTCGGCCTACCTAGGCCTAAGGTGCGTACAAGTGTGAGAGGACAGACACAAGTTCGGCTCGTGGTCCAAACCGCTCTCCACGGGCAAGGAACGAGGACACGCTCTGCCCTTGTGGGTATGACCCTCGAGTCCAAACGATTCAAGCTCTGCCCTTGTGGGTACGACCTCGTGTCTGTGGGAGCACTTCCTCCACCATAGCTAGGGGCCATCGGCTGGAGGGGTAAGCAACGGATCAGCACCTTCCAAATCGGTAGCAGACAACAGCCTACATCAGCCTACATCGGCCTCAACGAAGCAGAGAAGCAGAGTAGCAGAGTAGCAGGATGACGATGCCACCTACAACGCTCAGTCTTGAGCAGATCAATGGTGGCATGACAAAGTTCACAGGGACAAGTTCACAATTTCCCTTGTGGAAATGGCAGTTTGAAATTGTCATGAGAGTGCGCGGCTACTTGAAGATGTTCCTTGGAGAAGAGATTGAACCACCAAAAGGTGACCCTGGGTATGAAGCATGGAGCGCCAAAAACGAGCTGGCGCTAGCCATCCTTGTAACATCAGTGCATGAGTCACAGCATGCCCATCTCCACGGCATCACACTCGCATCGAAGGCTTATGAAAAGCTTGCACGTGTGCACCAGTCAACGACTCTGGCTAATCGCCTCTTCATCCTTCAAAAGCTGATTGGGATGAGAGTGAGCGAGGGAGAGTGGACTTCCTGTTGCAGTTTGAAGGTTTGCTGCAACAAGTGACCCAGATGAACTGGAAAATCGACACCAACATTCAGGCCATGATTCTCAACATGGCGCTACTTGAAAGCTGGGGTCCACTGATCACCGTCTTGGGCGGTTGGAAGGAGGAGGAGCTGACGTATGAGGCAGTGTTCGAGTACGTACGCAATGAGGCCATGCTTCGCAGCGGCAGTGAGGCCAACATCTCAGCCTATGCCGCTCGGTATGATGGTCGCAGCAGCAACAACTCTTCTTCTGGTCAAAGCAACAGCGGAAGCGGTGGCAATGGGGGAAAAGGCAATGGTGGCGGTGGAAAGGGTTCAAAGCGTCCTGGGAAGTGCAACAACTGTGGCAAGCCTGGGCACTGGGCACGGGAGTGTAGAGCTCCCAAGAAGGAAGACGGAGGCAAGGGTGGCAAGAACGAGGGCGGAGGAAAGGGTAAGAAGGAACTTACCAACATGATGGCTGAGAGCGTGTCCACGACCAAGGGAGCGGCGCTTCTCAAGCCAGGAGCGTTCGCACTCGACTCTGGCACCGAGGATCACTCCTCGAGGGAGAAGGCTGGTTTCGTCTCCATTGAACACACCGACCATCATTTTCGGTGCGCAAATGGCGGTGTCGCCTACGCTAAGGGCGAGGGAGACAAGCTGATCAGCATCAGCGTCAATGGTGCAGAGAAGGATGTGAAATTGCAGAGTGTGGTTTACATGCCTACATTTGCAACAAACCTCTTGTCGGTCTCCAAAATCACGGACCACGACATGACGGTTGTCTTCACACAGGAGGAGGCTGTGATCGTCAAGAACAAGGACATCAAGATCTCCTACGCCAAAGATGACCTCGTCGCAGAGGTCCCAAGAGTCGACGGGCTCTACGTGGGAGTGCGCATCCTGAGCAGTAGGAAGCACTCCCACACCCTGCTGTTGAGGCTGCACTGTCCATGGACCTGTGAGCAACACGTCCACCTCAAGGAGAATGTCGATCTCCCCTTGAGGCCAATCTAAACGGTGTGCACTCCCACGTAGAGTGCCTCAGCAACAGGGTGTGGGAGTGCGCATCCTGAGCAGTAGGAAGCACAGCAAGGGGATTTTCATTAAGGAGAGGGGTGAGAGCATTGGGACAGGGAGCGCGAGAGACGAGGGAGGAAGAGGTGCTGCTGGACAGAATGGTACTACGGTGGCTGGTGTTGGAGAGGGGAAAGGGGTTGGGGGAAGAGGGACCGGAAGGGGAAGCAGAGGCGGAGTGAGTGGGAGAGGGAGGAGAGGTGGTGGGCGGCGTGGTGGTGGGCAAGATGCAGGGGAACAGGTAGGGGCCAGAAACCAGCGAGGGAGGAGGAGGAGGAGATAGCCTCAAGAGAAGATGGGGTAGACCAGACATGGAACCCAGAGGATGACGACGAGGATGATGACGATGATGACGAGAGTGGTGGAGAGGATGAGATCGAGGAGCGACCATTGGCAGAGATGGCGACAACAACTGCAGCAGGTGCGGCAAAGGCAGAGGCGAGGTGGGTCGGGCGAGCAAAGCTGATGGACGATGATAGCTTCCATGCACCTGTGGCAAAGGTGCAATGACGTGGTCGAGACATGGGAGGCAACAAGGGGAAAGTGGAGAAGGTTGCATGGCTCCCTGGCTCGGATGAAGTGAAGAACGATGTGAGAGTGAGGGAGGCGGCAATGCAGCATGGGCCTGGCAACTCGTAGTGGATCAAGCTGTATTAGAAGAGTGATGACCCTGGGAACTGGATGTGTATACTCTGCAATGAGGCGAAGATTGGGAATGATAGCAGTCGACGAATCTGATGAGTCTCGTGAAGTCTTGCCACAAGAAGAGAGCATACGATGTCTTTGCTCCTCCAAAAGAGGAGGAGGCACACACCCATGGCAGCCCCATCCACATTGTCATCGCCAGCAGCAGTGGACCGGCATTCTCTCACAACCGGCATGAGGAGAAGGTGCGCCGCATGTGGATAAAAAACAACCTCTCGATCAGGATGGTGGAGCACGAAGAAGTGAAGGAGTGGGTGGCTAAGCTGCACCCTCAAGCAACTCTGTCAGACCGACACCAGCTGCTAGAGTCGATTGAGATAGATTGGAGGTTGTACAAGTACTTCCTGAAGCAGAAATTGAAGAAAGTAAAAAGCAGGCGAGCACTAGCGATAGCCATTTGGACAGGTGGAAACTGCAGATCATACCTTGCTGTCACTGTGCATTGGGTGGATGATCAATACAAGCTCCAAAGGGCGACGTTGGACTTTGTCTCTGTGCCTGAGAGGCACACGGGCAAGTACTTCGCGCAAGCATTACGCAGGGTGGTGGTTGATGAGAGGAAATTGAAGGGCAAGATGCGGTTGGTGACGTTTGACAACGCATCCAACAACAAGGCCCTGACGCGAGAGCTTGTGGCCTTGTACCTTGAGGAGTTTGATGCTCAGAGGTTCTTTGGCTGCTTCTGCCATGTCTTGAATGTCGCAGTACAAAAGATACGGGAAAGTAGCCCAGATGTCATGGTGGTGCTGGCGCGCGTTAGGCGGATTATCGACACACTTCGGAGTTCACCGAACCTCATTGAGGAGTGGCGGCAGTTGAGGGCAGGGGATGCAGAGAAGCTGGTGTTGGACACACCAACGCAGTGGGGCAGCACCTACGCGATGTGGAAGACCTTCAAGGACACAGAGGTTACATGTGACAAGTGGATGGAGGGGTGGACAAGCAAGAAGAAGAGGCCGTTTTAGCTTGACCACTGGGAGCAGGAGGCTCTCGACTGGTTGGTCAAGTTGCTGAAGCTGTTTGACTTGGTGAGCACGCAAATGGAGTCAGAGAAGCTGCCAACCCTCCACCAGGTGCTTCCGCATTACCATTGTTTGCATGAGACGCTGGCCACCTTGTGTGCTGACACCCAAGACGCTCCATTCTTGCATTGACGTAGCAGACATGTGTCGTCTCAATACTCACACAACAAGGGAGTGACAGACGTGAACTGGTGCGCTGTTTTGCTGAACCCGACCAAGGGCATGGAGCACTTCTCTATGTTGAAGGGGGTGGGGCGCGAGGATATCATGACGACGATGCAAGGATTTGCTTGTGTGGCAGACAAGAACCTCACCGAGGGATCCAGCATGAGTGCTGAACAGAGGAGGAAACCGTAGGAAGAGGGGAATACACGGAGCGACAGTGCAACTGTGGCTGGGGATGTCGGCACAGAGGAGGTACCAGCATGGGAGGCCAACCCTTATGGTGAGGGGACCGCAGGTGGACGCAAAGGATGGGACGAGGACCAAGTGGAGGTTGACGAGTACAACATGAGACGCAAGAAAGAGCCCCCGACGCCGAAGCCACTGGGTTCGAAGTGGATCGGTGGAAGATGGAGACGCTGGCGATAGACTGCCTTGGTCTTTGACAGCGTGCTCTTGACATCACCGCAGTGCCAGCATCATCTACATCATGCGAGCAGGTGTTCTCCCAAAGCAAAGAGGTCATTGGTGATCGCCGCCACCGCCTGTCCTGCCACATGCTGAGGGTGCTGATGACCCTGAAGTCGTGGTACCCCATCTTCCCTGTTGGATATAAGAGTGAGGGGTCTGATGCACCACCGCAGCAGCAGCAGCAGGTGCCTTCTTCAGGGATGTCCTGTAGGTGTATGTTCGGCGTCCATTGACACTGTGGAGTTGCTTTGCATTGAGATGTAGCAGTCTTGGCCGTAGGGCCTTGCCCGAGAACCCATTGTCGTTTCTTGTCTGCCGATGGCGGTGGCGTGAAGGACAGTGGCATCGTCCCCACCTGTTTCATGTGGTAGCGGTCTTGGCCGTACGGCCTTGTCCGAGAACCCAGAGATTGGTGTTTCCTTTTACTGTTTTGCAGTGGCACGCAGGACAATGGAATCCTCCCCACCACTACATGCACATCCAATGCACCGCCCCTTCCACCATTCTTTCGCACACCCTCTGTCTCTCCCTCCTTCGATATCGATATCGATATCGATATAGATATCGATATTGACCCCTGTTGGGGTCGATATTGATATAAAAAAAGTTATATCGATATCGATATCGCGATATCGACATCAATATTGATATCGATATCATGACATCACCACCCTTATCGTCAGGTACGATTTGCGGTTACCACCTGTCTAAATTTTTGTCGCCACTGCTAGACTGTTTTTTGTCTTCTTCAACTTCTGCTTCGGGAAGTACTTGTACAGCTCCCAATCTATCCGAATCGACTCTGCCAACTGGTGTCCGTCTTGCAGTGTTGTTTAAGGGTTCTGCTGAGCTACCCACTCCCTTACTTCTTTTTGCTCTACCATCCTGAACAAGAGATTATTCTTGACCCACACGCGGCACATATTCTCCTCATACCGGCTCTGAGAGAAAGCGGATCCACTACTGCTGGCGATTGCAATCTACATGGGGGCGCTATGGGTGTGCGCAACCTCTTCTTTTGGAGGAACAAAGACGTCGTACGCTCTCTTCTTATGGCAAGACTTCACGTGACTCATCAGATTTGTCTGACTGCCACCATTCGTTATCTTTGCCTGATTGCAAACTATACACATCCAGCTCCCAGGGTTATCAGTCTTCTCATACAACTAAAACTTTAGGTTGCCAGGCCCATGCTGCATTGCCGCCTCCTTGACACTTACATCATACTTCACTTCATCCTAGCCAGGGTGCAATGCAATCTTCTCCCCTTTCCCCTTGTTGCCTCCCATGGTTCGACCACGTCGTCACACCTTTGCCACGGGTGCATGGAAGCTGTCATCGTCCATCATCTTTGCTTGCCCAAACCGCCTCGCCTCTGCCTTTGCCCCACGCGCTGCAGCGACTGTAGCTATCTCTGCCACTGGTCGCTCCTCGATCTCATCCTCTCCACCACTCTCGTCATCATCGTCATCATCCTCATCGTCATCCTCCACGTTCCATGTCTGGTCTGCTCCATTATCTTTTGAGGCTTCCTCCTCCTCCCTCGCTCGTTTTTTGCCCCTACCCGTCCCCCCTACATCTTGCCCACCACCATGCCGCCCACCAACTCTCCTCCCTCTCCCACGCACCCCGCCTCTGTTTCCTCTTCCAGTCCCTCTTCCCCAAACCCCTTTCCCTTCTCAACCACCAAGCAGCACAGTACCATTCCCTCCGACAACACCTCTCCCTCCCTCGTCTCTCGCGCTCCCTATCCCACTGCTCTCACCCCTCTCCCTAATTACAATCCCCTTGCTCTACTTCCTGCTGCTCAGGATGCCCACTCCCACACCCTCCTGCTGAGGGCGCACTGTCCATGGACCTGTGAGCAACACAACCACCTCGACGAGAATGTCGATCTTCCCTTGAGGTCGCTCTACACCCAACTTCTCCCACAAAGCGCATCTCACCTTCTCCTCCACCACGAGCTCGTACCACATGTTCCACTTCATCTTGTCATCAAAATCCGGTCGCCCCTTCTAATAGACGTTTTCTCTGTTGCACTTGAGCTTCACAGCCAACTTCTCAGCCCACAACTTTGCCACCCACTCCAGCATTGCCTCAGCTTTGAACTATGCATCATCCACAAGCGGTGCAGGCCTGCTATAATAGAACTATGGCACATGTTCTAGATTCGTCACATAATGCCCCCGCTGAGCGGGCTGCATAGCAAGTGCGTCAAACTCATCCACCTCGTCCTCCTCGTCATCTTCCACGTCAACTGCTGGCCCTTTCTCTTTCTCAAGATTAGTTGGGGCCCTACCACCCTCTGTGGCTTCCAACCAAGCATCAAACTCCGCTGCTGCATGTGCAACCTCCCTTGCAGGTGCTGCTGGCATAAAGAGCGTGTTCAAGGCCTGATCAACCTCCATCCCCTCCAAAATCCGCTTTCGTGCCTGTAGATACTCCCAACGCTTCTTTTCCACCATCTCTGCAGCCTTAGTTGTTGCTTCTAACTCTAACGAGGCATCTGACTCATGTGATGATGTTCCCCCTGCCCCTTCCTCCTCTCACGCACTGCAAGGAGGGAGTCTACAATCAATTTTCTCTTCTTCTCAACCTGCTGCCTTCAATATCCATCAGTGAGCTTGAAAGACTGCCCCCATCTCAACAGTGTTGGAATACTCTCATTGTTGATGTCACACGTGGGCTCCTCTAGGTCTGCATCCTCCTTGTCGCTACGACTCTGCCTTTTGGCTGCTCCTCCAATACCACCTATGGCAACACTGTGTGCAACTGCTCTTCGTCCATCGACGGCTCCGCTATGTGATGCTTTCCTGCCTTCCTCACCCATTTCTTCCACCCCAGCCTCACGCTGCACGCTCGATCCCACATGGAACGACTGCATGCTTACGCTAATCATTGCTCTCTCATCCCACACGGACAACAACAGGGAACATTGCTTTGGTTTCAGTTTCGGTTCGGTTTGGTCCCAAACCAAGATCAGTTAAAAACCGAGGCCATCCCTAAGAACAGGAGCTTCCACAGGACCGAGTAGGGTATCGGTCGATGTAGACCGATGCGTTTTTTGCATTGGGTTGCCTAAGTTGCAAGCTTGACCTCACTCTGCGACTGGGCTGGTGACTGCGCTTTCCTTGATATCGCCGATATCTACAGAATTCACCATTGACGGCCAGTATCTTGGAACAACGGATAGTGTCGGCAATCGGGGCTGTTAGAACAAAATCAGAGTCAGTATTTTGTTCTCAATTTCAACTATTTCCAAATGGATTTCGACTCATTTAATTTTAACTCACAAGCTGAAATTGGTTTCGGTTTTTTTTTCCCTCTTGTTAAGTGGCATAGGTTTTGACTCGCAATATCTTTGGAATCGATTTTTTTTTCTGAAAAGGTTTCACAAAGTCGAATCTAGGTTTCAATTGGCTTCGATTTTGACTGACCCCGGGTCAATTTTGACTCAACTGCGATTCGATTCCAATCAACAATGAAATCAAAGCAATCTAAACCGGTTTCGTTTGTTTGGACCAGTTTTGAGTCCAAGTCCTAGTTTGGAGTCAGCTTATCAGTCGAGTCGGAGCCCGAGTATGAAGTCAGACTCTCGGGTGCTCAATCCTCTGGAAGGCCCCAGTCCAACTTCCAAAATCCTTTGTTTGTCCTTGTCGTTGCAGAGTGAACCGTTTCCACAAGCAAAGCACAGCTAGAGTCAATGGTTTTTTTGCATGCTTTTTTGCCAGCCGACTATCCCAAGTCCACGTTCGGACACTAAAGTCCAGACTCGACTCGGACTCATAGTGTCCAGCGTGTCCAAGTCCGAGCCCGAGCTTGAGTCCAAGCTGAGTCCGAGTCTGAACTTGGACGCGTGCTCCGAGTCCGAGTCCAGACTCAGATTCCCAAGTTTTTCAGACTCCCAAGTTTTTCAGACTCCCAAGTTTTTCAGAGTCTGACTATGGTCTGACTAGAAAATCCCGGTCACCGACCTGCTTGTGGCAACGAATCCTGAAGAGCACATTCTCCGGCAAAAATTTCTGCACCTACCTCGCGTTCAGCCTCAGCAGTCATCGTGTGTGGTTCCTTTCCGACAGAAACTCTTGCAAAAGGTACGGAGGGCAACTCGGCGACGACTGTACCTTGCAGTGCGGCATGCCGAGCTTGAGAATGGGAATGACCGCGGACACCTGATCCACCACTGCGGCGTCAAACCGCCACTTGCTGCGACTTTGCGAGGAGGATGACGGCGACTGGGATGGGGACGGTGACATCAAGGAGGGCGAGATCGGCGACGGTGATAGCGATGTCGACGACAGGGACGACGATGATGACGGCGATGGGGATGAGTCAGAGGATGAGGACGAGGATATGGAGGAGAGCCATGGCGGAAGAAAGGACAAGGCGACGACGCACAGCGCCACGTAGCAGCAGCGCGCGTACGCACACAGCGCGTGGAACCGGCCGCACACGTGGCGTGGCAGCCAATCGCCAAACACCACCACGTCAAAAAGACCTGCAAAGGGAAGNTCAAGGAGGGCGAGATCGGCGACGGTGATAGCGATGTCGACGACAGGGACGACGATGATGACGGCGATGGGGATGAGTCAGAGGATGAGGACGAGGATATGGAGGAGAGCCATGGCGGAAGAAAGGACAAGGCGACGACGCACAGCGCCACGTAGCAGCAGCGCGCGTACGCACACAGCGCGTGGAACCGGCCGCACACGTGGCGTGGCAGCCAATCGCCAAACACCACCACGTCAAAAAGACCTGCAAAGGGAAGAGGAGAAGGAGAAGGTCACACATGCATGCATGAGACGAAAAAGACTTCCGAGACTTACGAGCGTGTACCAACACAGCACGCTCTAGTCAGCCTCCCTGGACACCATGGGCAGGGAGGTGTCGATTCTATTTGACGTCCCAAAAAGCGTCTGAAACTGTACCACTGCTGATGCGCAGTGACAGCCCAAATGACAAAGCAATGCAACGACCATTGTTGCTGCTGTTGCACCAACGCTTGACAAAGAATTGTCGGTCAATATGAGCGGTGCACGTCGTGCGTGGATCGACGAGCGCGTGAGAGGTCGACATTTTCACCAAGCACGAGGCATGAAGGCCTAGGCCTAACCCTATGCTGGCGCAGCAGCTTGTTGGCCGGTGGCTGGTCAGAATACACACCTCTCTCTCCTAGCAGAGTAAGCTGCAGTGAACAGGGTCGGCCTCCTGACAGCCAGGTTGTGTCCGTGTCAGAGTGCCCATTCTGAGACCACTGTGCTGCCGCATGGGTAACGTACGTACGTGTGAGTGAGTGAGTGAGTGAGTGAGCAGTGATCGGTTGTGCGGTTCAGCCCACGTGGTTCAGATCAGTGTTGCTTTCGGGGCTACATCCTGGGGGGTTAGATCGACGTCACCATGACCAACTCGGATCGAGGGATCGTCGGCTCCGATCCGGCAGATTTGCGTGCGGNCTTCTAAGCTCTCCCCCTGACCTGGTGTGCAAGGCCCGTTCTGTTTTTCCTAACACTGTCGAAACGAAAAAAACATTCAGGTAGGTTTTCCTGTTTGCTTCTTTCCTTTCCTTTTTTTGTTTTACCGCATGACCATCAGGCGAAGACAGGCAACGGTCGCCTGTCTTTAATCGTCATTCCAATCGACAATTGGCGCCACGCCAATGAACTTCAAAAACATCAGCCTCGATGCTGCTTGGCGGCAGCCAGCCCAACGTTAGGCGGTAGACGCTAGAGGACTGGACCCTAATTGCTGCACACTTTCAAGCTGAACGCTGAACGCTCGCTGCTGGGTGCAGCAAAACAGCAGGATAACACTGCTAGTCGCAGCAGTTGAGCCGGCCGCAAATGACCTGCCTGCAAGCTGGCAGGTGCTGTACGTTTGTTTCTTTCTTCCCCAAGTACTACCTGCGGCTTGCAACAGGGCAGACTGCTGCAAACTGCACGGTTCACCCTGCAGCTGCGGGAGGATTGAATGTTGACATCTCAGAGCTGCAAAAGATAGAGCTGAAAAAGAGCTGCAATTGAGTCCGGGAGAAGAAGTGAGGTGGGGGTTAGGTGGGAGTGTGCGCGAAAAATACAGTGAAGTCGGTCACTTTGAGCAATGAAGTCGGTCACTTTGAGCAATGAAGTCGGTCACTTTGAGCAATGAAGTCGGTCACTTTGAGCAACGGCACTCATCCGCAGCGAACACCTTGACGGTCCAGGCGGCTCACGCAGCCCAAGCTGCAGCCGCCATGGCTGCCGCCGCCGCAGCCGCTGCAGCGACGTCAGCGGCCACCGCTGAGTCAAGAGGCCAAGAACTCCTCCAACTGATGTTTCTTGGAGGTTCCAATCCTCGAGTTCAAGATCCTGCAGCAACTCACGGAGCACTCCACACTCCATCGCTCACTGGAGCCCCGGCAGCACCGAGAGTACTTGCACCGTCACCTTCAGCCAATGAAGCAGCCGCGGCAGCCGCTGCTACCACAGCGGCAGCTACTGCAACTGCAGCCGCTAACAACGCAGCAGCAGCCGCAGCAAACGCAGCCGCAGCAGCAGCAGCAGCAGCAACAACCGCAGCACACGTTGCCGCTGCCAACGCAGCAGCCGCCAACGCAGCTAACACAGCTGCCGCAGCTGCAGCAGCTGGAAATAACAGCTACGGCAACGGCATGGGCAACAGCTACGGCAACGGCATCGGCATCGGCAACAGCAACGTCAACGGCATCGGCAACGTCAACGTCAACGGCATCAACAACGTCAACGGCGTCAGCACTCCTACCCAACACCCTGTGGTTCAAGTCACCGCAGGTCCCGGTTCCGCCCCCAAAGTTTCACGAACGTGGGCACGAAGTGCTTTGACATGGCCAAAAGCCTACTCTCCGACATTGCAAAACTGGAAAGAGCCATAATGAAATTGGAACTGATCCAGTTCACCGGAGAGGTTGCAAATTCTTTTGCAAAATCGCCTGCCCTCCCTTCCACGGATCTGAAGACCGGGACATGGAGGAAGAATGGTCCCAAAAAATGGCGGCCAACCACGCAGCCTACAAGAAGGTGCAACATCAATGCATCATCGACGGGAAAAAAGCCATCCGTGACAAATTGCTGAACCACTTCCTCAAAGGGAAAAGAAATGATGCTCCAACAGCTACGCGACCTCTCACGCCCAACAAGCTACTCCACCATCACCACAGTCTTCAACATCACCCAGTTTTGTGAAGGCTGGGCTGTCAAGGTGATAGATGACTTGGAAGTCCAGGTGAAAGAACTCATCGGCCGCAACGAGATCACGCGTAATGCCACGGAAAGAGCAGCGGAAGCAGCCCGCCTCAAGTTTGCAGCTGCACGGGCAGAAATGTCCACGATGGATACAACCCTCACCAGCATGGAATTACTAAAGAAGCTGGAGCAGCCTATTGTCTTGAGCTGGACAAGAGGCTGCCCGCGGAAGTGCAGAAGCAGGTTAACAAAGCCTTGAACAGCACTGCACCTACCTCAGCCACAAAGGCAGCTACGAAACCAGCAACAGCAGCAGCAGCAGCAGCAGTAGCAACAGCTACAGCAGCTACAGCAACAGCTGCAGCAGCAACAACGGCAGCAACAACCGTTTCAAATCCAGAGAACCTGCCCGCCTCTGGTTCAAAGAGAAGGTCAAACAGAAGGAGAAGCAACAAGAGCAACGGCCCCAACAACGGCCCAGGCATCCTCGGGAAGCCACCTACCACGCCAAACAACGGCAAGGGCAACAACATGGCCAGCAGTTCAAAAAACGGGCCAGGATCCGGCCCCGGACCAGGCACACACTCGTAGAGCTATTTCAACATGAGATAGCTCTGCACCTCTTTGGCCGGTTGACCCCCGCACAGGTGGACAGCCGGATCACCAATAGAGGTGTGCACAATCTCTCTTCTAAGTCCCTCTCTTTTGCTGAGCTCTCTCTACTTAGCTTATGACTCAATTCTGTCATCAGACCAAAGCACATGTCCCTGCCAGAAATCTTGCGTAGCTTTCATGACCTGTTTAGGACTGTTAGACTAGCCTGGTTGTTCAGAGAATCTGTCTCCACAGAAATCCCTAGGCTCCGGATCCCAAATCCAAGTTGGATGCCACCCCTAGCTCCACAGCTCCTAGAGGAAGAAATGGACTCTCTCATTCGGGATGTTACAGCTTTGCATGAGTCTACTCCAGCTCCAAGACAGCGACCCTTGGCCAAGGAACTCAGAACAGCCCTGAAGCAGCTGCAACTGCTTTGACGACATTGTCATCAAAGCAGCAGACAAGAACCTTGGCATTGTGGTTCTGGACAAAGCCAGATACATCGAGGAGTGTCTGGCCCACCTCAACGACGTGAACACGTATACCAGAGAACCGTGCGACATCACCAGAATCAAGGGGGATCTGCTGGCCATCAAAGAGAGTCTCCACAGCTCTCGGCTCATACCAAATGCTGTGTGGGATTTCTTTCTCCAGAAACCAGACTAAGGCTGGCGGCCAGCAGCATTTTATGTAATCATGAAGATACACAAGTCCCCCCCTGTCGGCAAACCCATTGCTGCCTCCTGCGCCTGGAACACAACCCAAGCATCTAAGTGGCTTGATGCAGAGCTCCAACCAGTGGTCAAGCGGCAGCCTACCTTCCTCGAAGTCAGCCTCACTCTTCTGCTTGAGTTGGAAGAGCTTCCTCTCCCACCAAGAACACTGCTCGCCACCTACGATGTCATCTCTCTCTACCCCAGCATCCCCATTGGACGAGCCCTCGGCTACATCGAGGAGCTCCTGCAGATGGCACAACACCCCAAGACACCAGCAGTCCTCCAACTCCTCAGCTGGGTCATGAGGAATTCCTACGTGGAATTCATGGGTGAGTGTTTTCGGCAGATCAAGGGGACAGCTATGGGCACACCTGTTGCCCCTGCCTTTGCTATCCTCTTCATGTCCTACCTGGACCTTGAACTCCAACGACAAACTGGAGCTCAAGCCCTGCTACACCGCCGTTACATTGATGACGGCGTCTTTCTACGTACTTGTACTTGCCCTACACCAGCTACCACCCACGCAGCTGTCTATGGGCATTCGTGCTGGCTGAAGTTCAGAGGTACCTCCTCCGGACCTCCTCCTCCTCGGACTTCACAGAGCTGAAGCAACTCTTCTTCAACCGGCTCTCAGCACGAGGATACCCCCCGAAGTTCCTCACCCCCCTCTTCTCTCAAGTCCAACACGCGCAACGGCCAGCAAAGATTGAAGCAGCCAAACACCGCCAGCAGCCACAACCTCGGCCGAACCCCGGGTTGAAACGCCCCTTGTGCTGAAAGCCACTCTGAACCCACGTTCAGAGAGCCTGCACTTGGGGCTTTTTTTTAAACGCTTTGCAAAGCGTTTGAAAATTCACTATCCTAAAGTGTTCAACTCCCGGGCCATTTTGGCGTAGCGTCTGCCACGCAAATTGCGCAGTTATCTTGTCTCGGCTCGAATAAAAACTCGCAGGGCCGGTTCAAGACCTGGACCCCTCCCACGGCAGAATTCTACATCGATCGCTCCAGCGCTCGCTCCCACGCTGGAACCAGCAGGCAACCCCTTGCCAGCTGGCTGAACCAAACAGCAAATAGCGACACGCCTTTGCTGCTCGCATCATGCAGTCCCTAGGTACCTACCTCGGAACCTAGATGTCCTGTCCGTTTGCTTTGAGTGTGACGCGATGTTGGTCTATGAGACTAGTCCGTGTTGTTGAGTTGAGTAGAGCACTGACGAAGGCCCACTTAGGCCGCAACCGGTATGCTCAAAGTGACCGACTTCATTGGATTTTTCGCGCACACTCCCACCTAATCCCCACCTCACTTCTTCTCCCGGACTCAATTGCAGCTCTTTTTCAGCTCTGTCCTTTGCAGCTCTGAGATGTCAACATTCAATCCTCCTGCAGCTGCACAGCACGCCACTTCTTTCTCCTCTGGCTGACCACAGACACTGGAAAGGGCAGAGGCACGGCGTATTGTACGACACCGTTCCAAAGAACCAAGTGTGCATGTCACTTTTACCTGTCGTTAAAAAGAAAAACATTCCCCACTATCCCCCCCCCCCCCCCCCCCCCCCCCCCCCCCCC